>CAUYRT010014048.1:0-38358 GCA_963574885.1 Lepilemur ruficaudatus
CAGTAAGCTGTTACCACGACACTGTACTCCAGCATGGATGACAGAGCAAGACCACTGTCTCTAAACAAAAAAAAAAGTCCCATTTAGTCCTTTACCTACTTTCCAATTTTGCCCAGGCCCTGATTATTTTACGTTTAGTGTTTTCTTTACCAGGAGGAAAAGAAACACCTCTTAAGTTTCAATCTTTAGTGGGATAGAGAGTATTTTTTATCCAAATGAGTATTTCTTAAATTTTTTAGAGATTTTTTTCTACTCTTGTAAGTATTTATGTCAAAGAACAAAGCAAAATTAAAAAGAGAGGACACACATTCCTGGACTTTTGAAAACCATAAAATAAAATAAACAATGTATAAATAATATTAGAAATACACACATGATAAAGCAATACTCACAACCCCAAAAAACACGTATTTGTTTCTCATTCATTTTAATTATCTTTAAGCTACCTACTTTTTAAGCTTTACCAGCCAATACAACAAAAAACATCAATATTCTTTACTACTAATCCATTATGATTTTTAGTGAAATGACTGCTAGCCAATAAATTCACATATGTATACCCCTAAGTCTCTTAAAGATTTTATATATTCCTTGCAGTATTCTCTTGAATTATCAGGTTAGGTGATAAGTCATTCTGGTGGCAGAACATCTATTTATTCCACTCAGTTCAGGGTATTTCACAGTACGCAAGTGCTATGACCTAATAATCGAGTCTCATTCCAAAGTCCATCTCTTAACAATCTACTATAACAGAAACAAGAGAAGGGCCATGAAAAGAGGTACACTCTGCTGATGGTTTCTTTTTTGTTGTTGTTCTGCATTCTTAATGTACAACATGACTCCTCTGGCATATGAATGTAGGTGAAGACATAATTTGTAGAATAATAGGCACTAATATTACACGCTGCTTCAGTTCTGTCGTATTTCCAATCCATCAAATTGATTAATGCTATAATAACTCTACACAAACCTATCATTTGTGCACTAATGAAGTCAAACTCAGTTTATCCTTAGGCAACTAGATTCCAAAAGCTCATAGATGTCATCTCTTCAGCCTAGCAAGACTATTTAGACAGTGCTATATAAAAGGAGTAAGAAACATGTATAGCCTATCTCCAAATTTGGATGGCTTCCTGCCAAAGGTGTAAATGCAAATACTAACATAACAAAAAGCTCCAAGAGCATTTGGCAGCTCTTAAACATGGACAAGTTACTGCAAGACACAGAGAAAAAAAGGAAATAAATTTGCTAATTTGGTATAAATATTATACTGATGAGCTCAATGATATCAACATAGACACTACATTCAAATTTCTTCAAATTTTAGGCAATTATAATGTGAAGGTTTCATATTAAATAAATTTTTAAGACATTTAGACTTAAAATATGATATGAGACTTTATGAAAACTAAAATTTTAAGGACTATATATTAAATTCAACAGAAATTCAACCTGCAAACTATAGTACAAATCAAATGTAACACTATATCCCAGATAATAACGATCATGAAATGATTAAACAGTGACGCCCCTGAGCTAATGTTTCATGGGGAATATTTAATATTATATAGGATGTGTAAGCAGGAAGTGATTCTTCCCACAAAAAGAGTTTAAAACCATTCTCCCATCACCTCAACAATCAGAGATCAGTGTTTCAGGTCACAAAGTGGCTCACGTTGGAAATTGTTGAAGCACGATTCACACTGACATTTCCATAAACCTAAATAAAAAACAGGCAGGCAGCATTGTGGTAAGGCTACTTAAAGAATGTGCTGCAAGCAAGTGTAGATACAAAGATTAAAGGCTACCTTAGATTTAAAAAGGACCCTGAGGCATGAAGCAAACATTCTAGGACAAACTAGAGAAGTATAAGACACAAACACAAAAAGATTCCCAGACTCTGGAAGATTCTTCTAGAAGAAGGTTCAGACCAGAACTGTTCCGTTGGCTATAAACTATCTTAAGTACTTAGGGAGAAGAAACTTGCTGACTGACATCAGAGCAATATCCTTTACTGCTTGTTACATACAGGCTGAGTATCCTTTATTCGAAATGCCTGGGACCATTTCTGTGGTCCCAAGCACTTTGAATTTTGAATTTTTTTGGATTTTGGAATACTTTCTTATCAGTTAAGTCTCCTTAATCAGAAAATCCAAAATCCAAAATGCTCCAATGGGCATTCCCTTCAAACACCATGTCGCATTCAGAAAGTTTCAGATTTTGGAGCGCTTCAGATTTCCGATTCTCAGATTAGGGATACTCAACCTGTATAAATATGTATAATAAATTATACATAGTTTTCATTTCAGAAAGTAAATTTAGCCACATTCTATAAATTGGTTTTACCATTTACTCAATAAATATTCATTGCATATAATGTGCTATACACTACTCTAAGCACCAAAGATACAATCAGAAAGAAAATCAAGTAACTTCCCTTAAGGCACTTATATTTTAGAGGTACCATGTGGCCCATCACCATTATTTGCTACCTTTATAACATCTCAAATTAAAATTCTAACAAATACTGGAGTCTACCTCATTATAAGAAATATTATTTGGTATACCTATAACAAGGCTTATTGGGCTACATGCTACACCAGGACTAAGAAAAAATTACACACAACAGTGTATAATCTGAAAAATGCCAAATGAATGCCAATTTGCTGAACCATGGCAAGTAATTCAAATAATATCCCACAAATCACTCATCGATATCTCCAACACCCATACATTCAGAACTGGTAAACAAAAGATTAAAATAACCCAAAGTGAGTCACATGAATGAACGATGCAGAATTAATATCCAAGGCAGCTGGAAGAAGACGGAAAGCAATACAGATTGAAAATGTAGGAAAACTAGTAGAAGGCAGAACTCCCCCTTAATGACCAAAGTTGGAGTCTAAATAAAACTACAGAATAATGAAAATCTATCTCCTGATCAAATAATAACTAGACTTGTATCTAGGCGGATAATGATGATGATGATTATGGTAACAGCAATTAAGATTCCCAAGACTCACATAGCTTATATATAGAATGTATGAAGAACTGTTCCAACCTAATAATAAATAATAATATAACCCAATTTTTTTAATTGGGCAAGGGATATGAATAGGCATTTCTCCAAAGGAGATACACAAATGGCCAAAAAGCACATGAAAAGATATTCAACAATTAGGGAAATGCAAATAAAAACCACAATAAGATACCACTTCACACCCACTAAGAAGACAATAATCAACAAGACACACAATAACAAATGTTTAGAGAATGTGGAGGAAACGGAATTCTGAGATATTGTTGGTAGGACAATGCAAAGTTTGTCAATTTCTCAAAATGTTAAACACAAAATTACCAAATGACCCAGATTCCACTCCTAGATATCACCCAGGAAAAAGAAAACATATATCCACACAAAGACCTATACACAAATGCTCAAAACAGCATTATTCACAATAGTCAAAAAGTAGAAGCTACCCCAATGCTCATTAACTGTGAATGGACATACAAAATGTGGTATATCCACACAATGGAATACTGTTTGGCAAAAAGAAAGAACCAAGTACTAACACATGCTACAACATGGATACATGTATGAACCTCAAAAGTATTCTGCCCAATGAAAAAAGCCAGTCACAAAAGAAAACGTGGTAGTATTCCATTTATATGGCATGTGCAGAACAGACAAATCTACAAAGACAGAAAGCAGATCAGTGGTTGACTCAGGCTCAGGGTGGGAACGGGGCTTGACTGCAAATGGGCAAGGGGTTTCTTTTGGAAGTGATGGAAACCTATTAGATTGTGGTGATAATCACACAACTATGTAGACATACTAAAAAAAATCACTGAATTGTACATTTAAAAAGATATGTAAATTATACTCAATAAAGCTGAAGTAAATAGAAAATTTTAAAAGACTTATTGCACTTATTGTACATGTAAGTGCTTAACATACATT
The DNA here is from genome assembly GCA_963574885.1 of Lepilemur ruficaudatus. Lineage (NCBI taxonomy): Eukaryota > Metazoa > Chordata > Mammalia > Primates > Lepilemuridae > Lepilemur > Lepilemur ruficaudatus. The sequence goes on from CAUYRT010014048.1 coordinate 3,962, forward strand.
AATAATCTCACAACTTTACAAGGTAGACACTATTATTTTTATACTTATTTTACCATAAGAAAACCGAGACAGAGGCATAAGTAACTTACCCAAAGTCACAAGGCTAGTAAGTGACAACAGCCAGGATTTGAACCCAAGTAGTCTGGCTCTAGAGTCAATGAACACACAACTACTAACCTCTTGCAGAGCTCACAAATAAACATTCTTGGGTAATAATTACTGGAATTAAAGCAATTATTATCATCTTACAACAGTAGTTCTCAACCCTTAGCGTACACGAATCATCTGAGGAACTTGGTAAAGTTGTGTACTTCATAAACTCAGAGGTTCTGATACTACAGAGATGAGCACCAAGAATCTGCACTTGCAACAAGCACTCCCAGTAAATGTGAGGCATATGGTCTGTGAACACTACAAAAAAGGACTGTCCTGGAGACACAGATAGATGGCAGTTGAGATAAGATTAAGTTCTTTTTATCTCATTCAATTGACTCAGAGAAGTGGTAGTAAGGATGTGTATAGATTCATTTTCTTCAAAATTTTTGACCATTTATTATATTTAAGTATTTGTGAATATCACTTAAAGCCATGTTTTAAAACATACCTTAGTAACATGTTGCGAGTTTATCATGTTCAAGAATAAGCCTTTAAGATTAATGAACTCAGGCCAGACTTATTTTGGAACCAAAGTGGATATATGATAATGTTTCCATTAGATTTAATCAATATGAAAATAAAAATAAGTTAGTAATTGTGAGGCTTGAGCATGAGCCATCTAATCCTATCTACATGAAACTAGAGATCAATTCCAAAATTGTATTCAAGGACCAATTTCATAAAACAAACTTCTGGAGGACAAGAAGGGTCATAAAAAATTCGCAGCATCAACAAGCCAATAACTCAGGCTAAAGTAAATACAAATCAAAGTTAAAACCTTTCATTGTTTCTTAGTAAGTATGCATTTGTCGTGTTCTCAAATAACTATGTTTAGACTTTGTCCCATTATTACAATGATCCACCACAGCTGGGTGTAGTGGCACGCTTCCATACTCCCAGGAGGCTGAGGCAGGAGGATCCCTTGAGCCCAAGAGTTTGAGGCTAGCCTGGACAACATAGTGAGACCGCATCTAAAAAAAATCGACCATTTTTTACTAATTTCCAATAAAAGGCAGGTTAATTATATATGATTATTATGAATTGATAGATAAGAACCCTGTAGCTAGGACTCAAAATTTGAATTCTTTTTAAAAATGATAATCTGAAATTCAGAAAAGAGGAGGCACTGATACCATTCTGAGCTTTTCTCAGAAACAGAAATGAATATGAGATCAACGGCAGAACATACAAAAACAGCTGGTTAAGATTAAAAGTGTAGTATCTAGCCAAAAAATAGAAGTAAGACAACAGCCCTACACAACTATCAGACCTCAGCAATGTTAACTTTCAAGGTGCAGTAGTTTAGTGGTTCTCTAAATCTAATTCCAGAGATGGAAAATAGGTATCCCTCCAACTAAGGAGCAGCTCTCCCTAGTACTTTAAACCAAATACAATAATTATAAAAACAGCACCTATTTTTTTAAGTATCCAGTATGTGATTATTGTTCTAAGTTTTATACTTTACATATACTATCTCACATCAAGCTAGGTAACCAAAAAACTCTCTATTCTTCCCTACTCCTCCCAGCTAGCTATGAAACAAATGATCCCCTACAAAGAATCTGATTTATTATTACACCTGCTGAAATCTTGGCAAAATTGCCAAGATTCTGGCCAGGCGCGGTGGCTCACACCTGTAATCCTAGCACTCTCGGAGGCCAAGGCAAGCGGATCGCTCAAGGTCAGGAGTTCGAAACCAGCCTGAGCAAGAGAGAGACCCCGTCTCTACTAAAAATAGAAAGAAATAATTGGCCAACTAAAAATGTATAGAAAAAAATTAGCCGGGCATGGTGGCACATGCCTGTAGTCCCAGCTACTTGGGAGGCTGAGGCAGGAGGATCGCTTGAGCCCAGGAGTTTGAGGTTGTTGTGAGCTAGGCTGACGCCATGGCAATCTAGCTTGGGCAACAGAGTGAGACTCTGTCTCAAAAAAAAAACAATTGCCAAGATTCTCCAAGAAGAAAAAACAAAAAATAAGATAACAGAGGCTTATCATTACAGAATTCCTTCATGAATAGGAGAACAGGGTAGGAAATCTTCAGATTCCCCCAAAAAATATTAAAGGCATTTAAGTGAACAAATAGATTATTAAATGTACTAGGAACTATAATAAAAAGACAAAAATGAATATAAAACTGTCATTGCTGTCCAGGATCTAATTTTGCTGAGGGGGTGAGGGAGAAGGAAGGTAGGTGAGAAGAGGAAGTGACTGAGATACACATAACCATTTACAATACATCAAGTGAATACATTAAGTGTAGGGAGAAAACATAGGTCTTGGAGTTAGACATTCCTGGGTTCCCCTCCCAATTCTATTAATACAACTTATGAGTGATCTCAGCCAAGTTGCTTAACTTCTTCATGCCTCATTACCTCACTGTAGAAGAGGAAAATATTAACTTTCTTGTAAGGTTGTTTGAAGAATAAAATTAGATAAACTATGTAAATGTTCTATACAGTCCCTAGCTCACAGAACACTTTCAATCAATAATTAACAATATACACATTAAACCAGAAGTGTGTATAAAGCTATATAAGAATACTCTTGAATAACTAAATCTTTCCAAGGAAGAAAGAATTCACAGGATGAAATCTGAATTGGTCCAAAAAATAATCAGAAGTGTGCCAGAAAGAAGGTGAGGGGCAGGGAGAGGACTTTAGATGTTTACCAAAAACCTAACATATCTAATTCAGTTTGAGGAAAGGTAGGTAAAATACTCAGCAAAGCCTTCCTGAACTAGCTGTCTCTGTGTAGATTTCTATCATAGGACATATCTTTATATTGAAATTACCTATTTCAAAGGATATGTCCAGCACAAGAATGTAAGTTCATCAAAGGCAAGAATTGTGTTACTCATTTTGTACCCCCAGCGCCTGGCACAGCACCTAGCACAAATCAGGCACTCCACAAATAAATATATTCTATAGAAAATACAAGCAGGTCTTTTTGCTATGTAAAGCCTAAAAGACATCTGACAGTAAAAAACTACTATAACTGAAAATAAAACCATTGAATCAAATTAAGAAATGATAACATCTCAACAATGGATACCAAATTCAGCAGTGGAAACTCAAGAATTCTCTTTCTCTCCAAATTCTTCAATCATTCCTAACCAGAGATCCACAGCCAAATCATCTATGGAGTATTTGAAAAATAAATGTGCCTTATTGCCCCCTTCAACCTTCCCATAAGAGGTCTTCTTTGGTGAGAAAGAAAGAATGCGTGTGTATGCATACATGTTGGGGAAGGGGTGCAATGCAAGGCAGGCATCAGTAGTTTTAGGGAGCTCCAGATAATTGATTGTAAAGTACAATATCACCTTTCCACACCACTTTACCCACCCCCACCTCCCATCCACCCCCATGCTGTTTTAGAACCTCTCTTCAGTCATAAATTGGCCCAGCTCTAATTAAAACAGGTTAGCAAAGCTCTCTCCACCACTAATATTATCTTGCTTACTGTGGCAGATTACACTTCTTAAAGATGGCCACAACAATATCTCTTGTCCCACAAAGTCTTCTAGAACCATACCACTTCCCCATCAAGAGAGGAAATCTAATCCCCCTTCCCTGGAATCTGGCAGGCTTGTAATTCTGTTGTGATCAACAGAATATAGTGGAAGTGATGCTGCATGACTTCCAAGGCTAGGTCATAAAAGGTGATGCAGCTTCTACCTTGTTAGCTTGGACACTTGCCTTTGGAGAACTGAGTCACCATGTAAAAAGTCTGACTACCCTCAAGCCAGCAGACTCTGAGGAAACCAAGCCACCAGGAGAAGCCACATTTAAGCATTCCAGAAGACAACTCTAGCTGAGGTCTTCACCAGAATCAATTGTCAGACATGTCTGTGAAGCTGTTTCCAGATGTTTTCAGCCCTTAACTGCTGGATCCCCCTCAGTCTTTTAGCCTTTGCAGCTGAGGGCCCAGACATCATGAAGTAGATACAGATGAACTCTCTCTCCTGTGCCCTGTCTGAATTACTGACCCAGAGGATCCATGAACATAACATGGCTGTTTCACACTCCTAAATGTGGGGTGGTTGGTTACATTGCAATGGTAACAGTTAAGAGTTTTAATGCTTACTATTCATTACATATTTATCATTAAAGATAAAACTAAATGCTGATTCATCTGAAGCCTCACAGAACTCCCTGTTCATCTAAATCAGTTATCAAACTGACTCGTGACCACATTATGTTCACAAATTCTACTTTACTGCGTCAGACATAACTGCTGAAATTTCCATTTTCTCTCTAGTCAGTTCCATTTTATTAATCCATTATCCTGAAACTTTATCTTCCTGATATCTCACTCTATCTTCAATTTGCTGACCACATCACCATGACTCCCTGGCCTCTAGTACTCAGAATTTGGTACTCCATGACTATAATGGCTTACATTCATCATTAAAAACAGATCTGAATGGCAGTTGTTATATTATTCAGAGATTAAGGGAAAAACAGGAGAATCCAAGAGAAAAACAACAATGACTCTAGCTAAACTCAAATCTTATTGTATCTTTTCATAAAAAGCAAACCCATATAGTCATCTACTTAAGATATAAAGATAATCCAAAACAGTAAATAATGAAAACATACTTTATATCTGCCTCTATTCTGCACTCTATGATTTCTCAAACATATCTTCCTTTCTAAATATTTATTTTAAAGTAGAAATTATTTTACATTCTCCAAATAGCCACCCAATTATAGTAAGATACTAAGTAAAAGGTATCATATTATCAATACAAACACATGGCAAAAAGGAAAAATCTGTTTGGGGAGAAAATACATCAGGAATAATTCACAACGTCAGCTGAAGAACAAATGTCAATCACCAGTGAAATAGTTAATAACATGTAACTAGTTCTTGTCCACTAGCCAAATTAGAATCTTAAACTGATGAGTAGTAATAGTAAAAATAACAACAATAATGTCTAATGAAAAAATAGACAGCAACTTTTATTTTTCATTATTTCTTTTGACATAAATTTTTTTAATTTATAAAATGAGAAAGTTAGAAACATTACTTATAATTCATGACGCCAAAACATTTTCCTATAACATAAAGCCCAATAATCAAAAGAAAAGGAGGTCGACAAAAGGCTAACTCATGAAAGAATCTGCTGCCAATATTACTTTACAGAAATAAATACTGGATAATGTTGGCCTCTTCATGTTAAACACATGATACAATTTATTTGCATAAAGTTCTACTTAGTGGTTTAGGTTGACCAGATTATGAAATATAACATGCGGGGAAACTCCATTATAATACCTAAGGATACTGTATCCACTGCGATAAATATACACATCAAATGTCTTTTTGGCAGGTTACATTATAAAGTAATTTCTTTGGCTTATACAAACTCTTAGAGATAAAAATATATAATCAGCACAAAAACACAGCTAAGTGTATAAACACAATGAAGTGCATTTTATGGTTTCTATTTTGCTAACACAGTTACAGTTAATGGGAATTGTCATGACAAAATGATTGTTTTTATGAAAAGAATCTTCTTTATTACAAACCAATCAAATTTCATTTTTATTATTGATGTAAAAAAGTTCAAAATCATGATTCATTTATAGAGCGTACAAAAATAAGAAAAGTGTTCAAGAATAGAAGAGAGGATCATTTACAAAGCAATAAAAAATTAAAGCATGCATTTCTCTTACTGGCAAGGCATATACTTCTCTTCTACATATAAATGTCTGCAGCTAGATTTGCCTAATATTATAACTTCTGTCTTTGAACAAAAAATGAGAAGACTGAGTTTTCAATATCTCATCTCTATTTGATATATTCAGTCTATCTGATAACTACTTATCAGGAAATTTCAAAAATGTTTGAAAAATGTTTAGAAATTTGACGATGTTTTCTGTCAATTTTCAAATATTGAATGCTTGAGCTAACAATAACACTCAAAAGTCTTCACAGAAATAAGACTGACAAATTTTATGAGGCACCCATGACCAAAGTTTGTTAAGTTAAAAACTAAAAACCACACAATTTCAGAGTATGAAATGTTAATAAAGCACTTAAGGGAATTAAAACTCACATTATAGCTTAACTATGGACTATTTCAAGATCAGAAAACAAGTCTTTCATGGGATCTTAACACGATATCAAAGTTTTCAAAAGTCAATAAAACACTGCCTCTAAGAATTTAGTTTCCAACCTATTCATGAATACACTATGATAAAATAATAGGACACACTGCTGTAAATAAACTACACTTTATCTCTAATCTGAAGTATAACCTATTTTGCCTTTGTTTAGAATCTTGCTTCACTACCTTCACATCTACCAAGGTGATAGATAAGCACCACTATACAAGACTATCCACATGACTAGTATGAATGAAAAATAATTCTCTGAAATGTGATGGCCAGTTCAACAACTTTTTAATTTTTCCTCAGTGCCTTTCTCAATACTGGAGAATCCTCAGAATACAAAGTAAAAATAACAAAATATTTTCATCTTCAAGAGCAAAAAACTTTAATGCATTACATTTCTTCAATTATCTGTTACAATCATCAAGCATTCTGATATGCAGATGTAAGAGTCTTTACTACCATTCATTGTGAACAACAGCATCACTTCTCTTTCACAAAAGCCTTTTTTAACCTATATTTTCCACTTCTTTCAGCTTCTAGAACACTTCTGAATGCTTGAAAAGTACAGATGCCCCAGTACTCATGTGAGGAGAGAATGGAAAACACTTTACTACTGATATAAAAATAAATTTTTTAAAACATGCCTGTTTTGATCACACTTATTTGCAAGATGCTTACATACAGGTTCCATGGAACCTTGCAAAACTACTTTCCTAGTTCATGCTATAAATTAATGCTACTGCTAAAATGAAATTAATAAATTTAAATAATTAAGCACCCAAATGCCCACAATGAGATAAATGGAATATTCCAAGTATTCTTTTTTTATCCTTTATATATAGTTTACTGAGCTTCTAAATAAAGAACAGAAGAGATATTGTCCTTATTTCAAAAGATTAATAAATTACAGTATGATAAAATTAACCAATGTGCTTAAAAATGGCAAGGCATTGGTGAAGTAATAATTCAGAAAAGATGGTATAAGAGTAAATAAACATAAGAACATAAGAGTAAATAAAACATAAGTATTTTTACCAAAATTGCATCTGTACACAGGAAGTAGGAGGCAAAACCTAGAAGAGAACAACAGGCAAGCAGCTAAAAATAATATTCATGAACATTTATCGAGTGCTTACTACACGCCAGACACAATGCCAAGCGTTGTATATACTTCCTCATCCTATCTTTAAAATAACATATATTATTATCTTCCCTATTTTACAAATGAGAAACCTGAGGCTTAAAGAAGGCAGGTAATCTGCACAGGTTCACACAGCTAGCAGGTACCTGAATAAAAACCCAAGTTAGACTCTCACTCCAAAATCCACAGAAAGTATAAAATCAAAGTGAAGGAAGCAATCAACACTGTAGCAGATTTTTGCACCTCTCTCCCTTCTCTTGTGTATCTTGTGGTACTGTGCCCTCCTTAAGCCTGAAGCCACTCGCAGCACAGGGCAAGTGAGTCAGGCTTGTCCACTATAGTAATTTACCCTTTTGGCTACAGTGACTGCTCCAAATGTGGTCATGTAACCTAAATAGGGTTATTCAATTGTCCCCTACAATATATTTATGCCCAATTGATTAAAAAAAAAATTGAAAAAAACAGAAACTCAAGTAATGTATCGAAAAATTTTGCCATTAAAAAAAAGTGAAATTCGGCCTGGCACGGTGGCTCACGCCTGTAATCCTAGCACTCTGGGAGGCTGAGGCGGGCGGATCGCTCAAGGTCAGGAGTTCGAAACCAGCCTGAGCAAGAGCGAGACTCCGTCTCTACTAAAAAAAAAATAGAAACAAATTAATTGGCCAACTAAAAATACATAGAAAAAATTAGCCGGGCATGGTGGCACATGCCTGTAGTCCCAGCTACTCGGGAGGCTGAGGCAGGAAAATCGCTTGAGCCCAGGAGTTTGAGGTTGCTGTGAGCTAGGCTGACGCCACGGCACTCTAGCCTGGGCAGAAGAGTGAGACTCTGTCTCCAAAAAAAAAAAAAAAAAAAGTGAAATTTAAATACACACGCTGTTATAAAAGATTCTGAAAACAATTCAATATCAAGGACTATTTTTAACCTCCTTTAAAATTCTAAATCTAGCATATCATCATCTATCCAAGCTATTTATTCAAAAACATAATTTACCATTCCTTTCCATATTATTGAGTTAAAAGAACAATTCAAAATCCTCTTCCGCTTTAAAAAATTTATCTCAAGAAATTACGGGATACATAAATATGTATATACTGTTTATAAAAGACAAAAATCATATATACCTGTGATGACTTTGGGACACATCAACTTAGCTAGACTACACTTGCCAAAATTCCCTTTCTACTAGGTCTCTATTTAAAGTGGGCTACAAGGTATACTCTCTGGCAGGTGTTGGGAAGACAGAAGAGAGGCAACAGACATTTTGTAGCATACAAACACCTTCTCCCAGGTATTCTAAAACTAATCCAGGTGCTGCTGTGAAGGGATTTTGCTGATATAACTAAAGTCCCTACTTAGTTAACTTTACATTAATAAAAGGGAGATTATCCTGAGTGGCCTGATTTTATCAGGTGAAAGTCCTTTAAAAGAAGGTGTAAGTCCTCCCTGAGATCAGACACTCCAAGCACCACCAGGTCCTGCAGTTGTTCTTTCTCCTGAAGCTCACCCTCCTGTTGAACTGACCAATACAACTTCGTACATACCCATCAGAGTAAGACTACGTAAGTAAATTATGGTTCATTACCATGAAACACTATATAACTACTTAAAAACAATGATGTATAATGCCATTCTCAGACATGAAAAAAGATCACAATAGGTTATATGACAACAGGTTACAAAGAATGTATGCATATTATATATTATGTTAAGTTTTTTAATTCAGAGAAAGAGAATGAGATAGCTTTGTTCACCAAGTTTTAATGATGAGGATGGGATTTAAAAGTCTTAATCTGGGTGGTGTGATTTCAGGTGATCTTTACACTTGTCTGGATAGTTTTCATTTCCTGTAATGGCCATATATCATTATCATTATTATTAGGAAAAAAAACACAATAAACCTTTCTCATTTGACAAGAGAAAAAATGTCAGGTAGACTTACTTTAAATGGTTAAAATGGTGCCCAGACTGTTAAAGGATGAATAGGAAGTTATCCAAGCAAAGTAGAAATTTCAGGCAGAGGGCAATATGTGCCAAGGATAGAAACTACAAATACTTTAGAAAGGCTACCGCTCAAGGAAAGAACTGACGAGAGATGAGGTTAGAGAGAGAGACCTGGACGAAGTTAAGGAGGGTCTTCTATGCCTCACAACACCCTACTGACCATGGGAAACTGATGGAGGTTTTAAAACAAGAGGAGTCACATCAATATTTTAAGAAAATAAAAACAAAACAAAACAAAACCACTGAGGGTTGCAGTATAGAGATTATTGGAAAGTAGGCCAGACTGGAAGCAGAGAAACCAATTCAGAAACTACTACAGTAATCCAAGCAAGAAATGACAAAGTCTTGAATTAAGGTTACAGCAATAGAGATGGACAAAATAAGTCATATTAAGGAGAAAGAACTGAGAAAACTTGGTGGAGGATACTGGTAGTAAAAAGATAGAAGTGGTTCACTTAAACTGAGGAATTCAGAGCAAGCTTTCAAAAAGATGTTCTTATGAATAAGGCTCTCAAAGAAGGCACTTCAAGAATATCATAGATAGACAGATGCCAGATGTCTTTAAATGTTTCCAAAAAATATTAGTGTGTTAGCTCATGTCCACAGGAAGAAAGGATAAAAGCAAAATGTTAAATACATTAAAAATCAGAGTTGTCAATTATTACTTATCTATCCTATATATATATCTATATATGGATAGCTATAGATACAGATATAGATATCTTTATCTAACCTCTTGAGGTTGACCTCTTCCAAGAAAACCATATTACCATCAGAAACAGAATATTGTGGCCAGGCGCAGTGGCTCATGCCTGTAATCCCAGCATTCTGGGAGGCCAAGGAGAGTGGATCATTTGAGCTCAGGAGTTCAAGACCAGCCCGAGCAAGAGCAAGACCCCATCTCTACTAAAAATAGAAAGAAATTAGCTGGACAACTAAAAATATATATATATATATATATATATATAAATTAGCTGGGCATGGTGGCACATGCCTGTAGTCCCAGATACTCTGGAGATGGAGGCAGGAGGATCGTTTGAGCCCAGGAGTTTGAGGTTGCTGTGAGCTAGGCTGATGCCACGGCACTCTAGCTTGGGCAACAGAGTGAGACTCTGTCAAAAAAAAAAAAAAAAAGAAAGAAAGAAAGAAAGAAGGAAAGATGGACGGAAGGAAGGAAGGAAGGAAGGAAGGAAGGAAGGAAGGAAAGAAAGAAAGAAAGAAAGAAAGAAAGAAAGAAAGAAAGAAAGAAAGAAAGAAAGAAAGAAAGAAAGAAAGAAACAGAATATTGTGAATAGTTGTTGGATTTGAGTCACACTTATAAGTTACATACAAGTTAAACACAGGGTTTCAGATAAATTGTTATTTTAGCCCCTGCTATAGTTTGAATGTCCCTTACAAAACTCATGTTGAAATTTCATTGTCACGGTGCCAGTATCATGAGGTGGGACTGTTAATGTGGCCAAGAGGGCTCCACCTTCATGAATGTATTACTGTTATCTCAAGAGTAAGTCGGTAAAAAGCAAGTTTGGCCCTCTCTGTCTCTGGCTCTCACTCTCACTTGCCTTGCAGCCTTCTGCCATGCGATAATGCAGTACAAAGGCCCTCCCAGATGCCAACACCTTGAAATTGGACTTCCCAGCCTCCAGAACTGCGAGAAATAAATTTATTTTCTTAATAAATTACCCAGTCTGTGGTATTCTGTTACAGTAACACAAAACAGATTATGATTGCCTGCTTTTTTTTTGCTTCTGGACAAAATATAATCTTTTAAATTTTTAAAATTACAACTGTTTAAATTACAAAAGTAAAATACTCTCACTATAATAATTCAAACAATTCAGATACATAGTTCCTCTTCCTTCCACCAACACCTTATGTTTATTATCCTGAAATTACTAGTTAAAATTAGTTGAACATTCTTCTAAAAATTTTTCTTTGCATATAAAGACATATAAATGCTTATATAGGATTTATTTTATGAGTTCACATAAGATATATATTATTCCATAACTTCTTTTTACTTAATATAATCATAGCTTTCAAGTCAATATATTTAACATATGCACCTCTTCATTTTTAGTATCTATAAAAACGTGAGCATACCATAATCTTTTTACAAATTTTTTTCTTTGACAAATAATTGTGTATATTTATGAGGAACAATGTTATGATCTATGTATACACTGTAGGAAGATTAAATATAGCTAATTAACATATTAATCACCTCACTAACTCATCATTTTTTTGTGGTGAGAATGTTAAAAATCTATTCCTTTAGCAATTTTGAAATATATAATACATTAACTGTGGTCACCAAGCAGTGTAAAAGATCACTACAATTTATTCCTCCAGTCTAACTGAAACTCTGTTCCCTTTGATCAGTATCTCCCCTTTCACCATCCCTCCTCTCCTCCCTGCACACTCCACTCCCCCCACCCTCATCAGCCTCTGGTCACCACCTTTCTACTGTTTCTATGAGATGAACTTTCTTAGATTCCAAACGTAAGTGAAATCACACAGTATTTGTCTTTCTGTGCCTTGTTTATTTCACTTAGCATGTCATCCAGGTCCATCAACGTTGTCATGAAAAACAAAATTTCCTCCTTTTTAAGGCTGTATAGTATTCTACTGTGCACATATACCACATTTTCCTTATCCATTCATCTGTCATTGGACACTTAAGTTGCTTCCATATCTCGGCTATTTCGAATAGTGTCACAATTAACATGGGAATACAGATATCTCTTCAACATACTGACTTCAATTGCTTTGTATATATCCAAAAATGGGATTTCTAGATTGCTATACCATAATTTAATATACATTTAGGATATTTCTAGTTTTTTGCTACTACAAATAATGTCGCAATGAATAGCACTGTATATTTCTTTTAAGTACTGGTCCTTATATACCTATCAGATAAATCCCCATAGAATTTCTGGGTCAAAGGATGGCATTTCAATTACTATTGTTACATTAAATTCCTAAAAAGTAACATAACTTACAGACCCACTAGTAGTTTGAGGGTAACTATTTTCTCCACGTCCTTGTTAGTACTAGAAATTATCATAGTCATTTTTGCTCACATTGGTAGTGATGGAGAGCATCTTTTCACCTCTTCATTGCCATTTGCATTTACCCTTTTGTGAACTGACTATTCAATCCTTTGCCCTTGATTTTGTTGGGTTGTCTTTTCCTTATTAACTTGTAGAAACTTATTTGTGGTGCTTTTTACCATATAAAAGCTTTTAAATTTTTTCTACAATCAAATCTTTTTTTTCTTTTTACAACCAATTTTTTCTCTTATGGATTATGAATTCTGTGTCTTACTTAGGCCTCTTCTCCTATCCCAGATTATTAAAATAATCTTCTATGTTTTCTCCTAATTACTTCATTACAATTTGGCTGTTGTTATTTTACATTTAGATCTTTAATCCATATTGAATTTATAACATTCATGTGGTGTTATGATTTAAGAGTTGCTCTAACACCATTTATTGAAATATCCACCTTTAAATGTCTCCTCCTAGAGTAACATCACTACAAATAGCTAAGACAGAAGAGACAAAATGCCTAGAAATTCTTAAACTTCACTAATTGAGACAATATTCTAAATTTATCAAAAGTCAATTAAAAGACAACATTTTCTCTTTAAAAGAAATCACACATTAGGACACATGCATACAGTATAACAATACCAGCATACACTGAAATTATTTTTCAACAGAGTAGTAATCTAAGTTAAATCTCTGATTTAACTGTACAATCCTGACTTTGTTTTCAACACAAATGGTAAAAATAGAAATATTCAATGCTTGAAATCTCAAAATTATTCATTGATTGAGGTCACAAATATTTATTGAGCACCAACTGACTGGTGCTCGAGATACAATGGGGAATAAAACAAATAGGATCCCTGCTTTCACAAAGCTTGCAATCTTGTGGGAGCTTCTCTCCTAGGAAGCAACGTATATAAGTGGAAAAAGAAAAAAGAAATGTATGTTCACACAAACATAATGCAGTGAAAAACATTCTGGCAAATTTTATGACACATTCTATATTTTTCATTTCCAAAATATTACCTTCTTATTTCAAATGCACCTATTTATCCTGGTGACTGTCTCATTTCTGTACTCATGTTTACAACACTGCTAGAGAGTTATGATTAACTTCATCAATCCACGCCTGGAAATATCTATGCTTAGTCTCCTCACTTCTGCAACAATATTTAATTTCTTTCATTACAGTAAATAAGAACCTTAATAAGTGAAATTATAAATCCATTTACATCAGCCAGATTCAGTCCATAAAATCAAAGGTATTTCTTTAAAGCACATGTAGTTTTACAATATTTCAATGAATCCTAGAGAGTTTGCAAATGGCAGTATTGTGTCACTTGGAAAGGAAGCAAGAGCTCCGGTGGCCCCTCAACCACAGGTAACAACTGATTAGTGGCAGTCACCTTAAACTTGAGGGACCACGACCAAGAGACTGCTCTCACTCTTCGACTGAAGCCTTCAAATGCCTGGTCCCTGTGGCCACGCCCCCCACCTCGATCCCAACCCACGGCCTCTCACACACTCCTAAACCTTTCCCAACCGGGAACCGGAGCAAGCACCGCCCAGAGGAAGCAAGCTGGACTCCTGCTCCAGCGGGATGACCTTGGCCAGTGTCTCCTCCTCAGTTTTCCCACCCGTGAGATAAGGATGGTATTCTGTGCCCGCCTACACCCTCCAGGCTGAGTTCGGAATCTAATGACGCAAGGCTGACGGAAAGCTCCAGCCCTATACCCCACGATGCTCCCCACGCCGCCCCCGCCTCCGTCCGCCGTCCACGGCCAAGCGCGCTACCTGCGATCTGGGAGACGAAAGCTTCCGCCACCAGAGACATGTCGGCTGGGAGGCCCCGCGCCCGGGCGCCTGCCCCACGCAGCCCTCAGTGTCCTTCTCCGCAAGCTCGGCGGCTCCCGACAGCTAACGAGCCTACCGTGCCTGAGGCTCGTACTCGCAAAGCCCACCACGGCAGCAGCAAGGCCCCCAAGGTTACCGCGAGGCCCAGCCAGGAACTTCCGGCGCAGCTGACAGCGGCGCGAGAGCGCTTCCGCTGGCCCCGCCCCCGCGCCCTATTGGCGCGCTGGGCCCCACCAGTCCGAGGCTCCACAAGGTCTGGCCAGGGAAGGGGCGGGACTGTCTCCGATTAGGGATCGAGTGGACGGGACCCAGAGATTTTGGTGTCTCTTCTGTCAGCTAGAATCTTGTAAGCAAGCAACAATTTTAAGCATCCATTAGCTATTAAGCACTTTAAAAATATATTTCCATATACAGAAGAATGAAACTAGACCCTTATCTCTCTCCATATACAAAAATCAAATCAAAATAAAGATTTAAATCTAAGGTCTGAAACTATTAAAAGAAAACATCGGAGAGACGCTCCAGGACAATGGTCTGGGCAAGGACTTCTTGAGTAATACCCCTAAAGCACAGGCAACCAAAGCAAAATGGACAGATGGATCACATCAAGCTAAAAAGCAGCTTTTGCATAGCAAAGGAAACAATCAACAAAGTGAAGAGTCAACCCACAGAATGGGAGAAAATATTTGCAAACTACCTGATAAGGGATTAATAACAAAAAGATTTCCAACAACTCAATAGGAAAAAAGTAATGCCATTAAAAAACAGGCAAAGGATCTGAATAGACACCTCTCAAAAGAAGACATACACATGGCCAACAAGTATATGAAAAAAATGCCCAACATAATTAGTCTTCAAAGAAATGCAAATGAAAACTACAAAGCAATATCATCTCACCCCAGTTAAAATGGCTTTCATGAAAAAGACAGGCAATAACAATGCTGGCAAGGATATGGAGAAGGGGAAACCCTTGTTCTCTATTGGTGGAAATGTAAATTAGTGTAACCACTATGGAGAACAGTATTGAGGTTCCTCAAAAAACTAAAAATAGAACTCCCATATGACTCAGCAAGTCCACTGCTGGATATATATCCAAAAGAGAGAAAATCAGTATATTGAAAAGATAATCTGCACTCCCATTTTCATTGCAGCACTATTCACAATAGCCATTTAGAATCAACCTGTGTCCCTCAATAGGAGAATGGATAAAGAAATTGTGGTACACATACACAATAGAATATTATATAGCCACAAAATATAATGGAATCCTGCCATTTACAACAACATGGATGGAACTAGAGAACTTAAGTGAAATAAACCAAGCACAGAAAGACAAATCTTGCATATTCTCATTCACATGTGGAAGCTAAATATTAAAAACAATTGATCTCATGGAGACAGAGACTAGAATGATGTTTACCAGAGGCTGGAAAGGGTAGCAGTGAGGAGTGGATAAAATGGGAATGAGTGATGAGTGCAAAAATATAGTTAGATAGGCCGGGCGTGGTGGCTCATGCCTGTAATCCTAGCACTGTGGGAGGCCGAGGCAGGAGGATTGCTCGAGGTCAGGAGTTTGAAACCAGCCTGAGCAAGAGCAAGATCCCTTCTCTACTAAAAATAGAAACAAATTAATTGGACAACTAAAAATATATTGAAAATATTAGCCGGGCATGGTGGCGCATGCCTGTAGTCCCAGCTACTCGGGAGGCTGAGGCAGAAGGACTGCCTGAGCCCAGGAATTTGAGGTTGCTGTGAGCTAGGCTGACGCCACGGCACTCTACAGCCAGGGCAACAGAGTGAGACTCTGTCTCAAAAAAAAAAAAAAAAAAGATATTCTAATGGGTAGGAGCAACCCGATGAAGTCTGCACATCCAGGGTCAGGCCAAAGGAAGTTTTGGTAGTGTCATTTACTACATTATAGTAAATGTGGAAAGGGACATTAATGGAAGACTGTGGAAGACCTTAAACATCAAACTTTTGTTCTGTGAATGGTGGAGAATAGTGACAACCCAATGCACGACCTCGCTTGCGCGTGTAAATGTCAATCATTGTATCAAATCTCTAGGACAGGCATCCTCACCCCCCCTTAGTAAATGTGAAACACACTCAGCAGAGCTGAGAGACTTGCCTAGCTCTTCCCAACCCCTTTTTATTCTAACATTCCTGTCAACTCCCTGCTCTCCCGATCGGCGCTCCTGCGCTCCCCAGAGACCTCGGCCAGCTCCTCCTCGGCGTCGTCCTCCTGCTCTGCCTCCATGGGGCCGGGCAGTGGGGCGGGGCCCGGGCTGGGGAAAATGGCGGAGGCCGCCTCAGGCCCCGGTCCCTGCGGCGTCTTGCCTGGTGTCGCTCCTAAGGAGGCCATGAGGCTCTGCGGATGCAGAAAGTGAAGGCGGTTCAGAAGCAACATATCCCCCACGAGGAGGCTAGGGTTGGGTTGCGCGCAGAAATGCAAGTCCACTGAGACTTGCGAGAGGGCGAGGAGCAGGGCTGAGAGGGGCGTGGAGAGCTGTGGTGACGAGGATGGGGGCACTTCTCAGTTACTTCACTGAAGTACAGACTGTGGGAAACTCCACCTGCCCCACCCTCATTTCTGTCACGCGGAGGTTGTACTTTGGAAGGAGATCGTCTGAGGGCCCCGTGGGCGAGCTGTGCACGTCCAACCTCACTGCCTCTGGCAATCACATCCCACGACCACGGCCTCACGCTCTGGACTCCCTCCTCCCCAAGTTGCCGCCAACTCGAGTCGTTTTCCCGCCTTTTCTGTCACTTGGGTCCCCACGTGAGGAAGACCACCCCACTGACCAACCGCCACGAGCCCGCGGTAAGAGAACGCGCCGGCGAGTGGGCGAGGTGCGCACGCACACGCCCCGCCCTTCTAGCCGCTGTCGGTCGGAGATACCCGGATCCAGCCTAGAGATCCGACACGGCGAGAGGGAGGAGTGAACTACAGCGGCTGAAAGTCTGGACAGTGATTGGCCTATTCTCGTTTGGGGCGGGTCCAGAACGTTCAAACTTCCCGCCCTCCGTCGTTGCTTAGCAGCCGGGCCTGCGAGCCGGCGAGAAGGTCGGAAGCCTAGCTGGAGTCCTAGCCCCCAGAAGGGGTCTGGGGTAGGTGAGGGTGGGTATGGGGAGGAGGCCGACCTTAAAGGGCCAGAGGCACTATTTTTTTTCTGGAGAGTGGAGATAAACAGCATTAATTCAACCTATGCCAACAACAACTCTAAGTTAATATTTGTACCCTCTGAGTTAATATTTATTTTTTTTTTTTTTGAGACAGAGTCTCACTCTCTTGCCTGGGCTAGAGTGAGTGTCGTGGCATCAGCCTAGCTCACAGCAACCTCAAACTCCTGGGCTCAAGCAATCCTTGAGCGATCCGCCTGCCTCGGCCTCCCAGAGTGCTAGGATTACAGGCGTGAGCCACCGCGCCCGGCCCCTCTGAGTTAATATTTATAAAGAGCTTAGAACAGTGCCTGGCAAAGTAAGAGCTACATGAGTGTTTTAAATATATAAGCGGAAATAATCGGACTCCTGTCTCAGCCCTACTTTGCCTGTTTCCTGGGTGCAGGGCATGACGACTCCCACAAAGGTATTACAGCGCCTAATGTATCATTTGGGCTGCTCAAGCGGAGGTGGAAGCATTTGAATTACAGCAAATTACGGTAGAGAGAAGATCTGATCAGAACACCCACCTACTATTGGGACATGCTCATATCCGTACGTACACATACACAGTCCTAAGGACAGAGGGGTATCATGCATACATTCAGCGACTATTTATTTAGTGCCTGCTCTGGGCCAGGGGATAGGTTTAAAGCGGTGGACATAATGAAGTCTCTGCTCCAAAAAGCTTATTAGTGGCCGGGCGCGGTGGCTCACGCCTGTAATCCTAGCACTCTGGGAGGCTGAGGCATGAGGATCACTTGAGCTCAGGAATTTGAGACCAGCCTGAGCAAGAGCGAGAACCCGTCTCTACTAAAAATAGAAAGAAATTAATTGGCCAACTAAAAATATATAGAAAAAAATTAGGTGAGCATGGTGGCACATGCCTGTAGTCCCAGCTACTTGGGAGGCTGAGGCAGAAGGATCGCTTGAGCCCAGGAGTTTGAGGTTGCTGTGAGCTAGGCTGACGCCACGGCACTCTAGCTGGCGCAACAGAGTAAGACTCTGTCTCAAAAAAAAAAAAAAAGAAGCTTATTAGTGTGTATGTGCATATGTTGGGGGTGACGGGGGGCGGAGGAGATTGTGAGGGAGAAAGAAACAAATAAATACTTTAAATACTTTTTAATAGTCCCTTAAAATGCACCTTCCTCCCCAGCTTTGTTCTCAGTATCCTGAGATGACGTGATTCTTCCTTCCCAAGAGGTTAGGAAAGATGGTGGGAGTGAGATGTCCTAGCTGTGCTGACCAGTGATTGGAAAATTCCCTCTAGGGAGAAAGGTGGTAGAGCAGAGTGAAGGGCTGGGTTAATGGTTACTCCTGGTAAATTGTTGAGCAATAGAACTATGGAAACCTGGAGAAGGTTGGTGACAGCTCTGGGGAGTGTCAGAGAGGGACACACCTTCCAATCTAGGGTGTGAAGAGATTAGGGACTGGTTTACCAAGCCCAGGAAGGGGAGGGAGTAGAGAGAGAAGCCTAGGGAAAGAAAGGGGAGATACTGAAATAGGAGAGAAACAGGGACAAGGAGATTAGATGGGAGAGAAACCTCTGATGCAGGACTTAGGGGTGCAGTCCTGGCCTCAGATCCATGAGGCATTGCTGGATGATTCCAGGAGAGGGTAGTGTTGCCTGTCAAACCTGGGAAGTTAAAGCAAGATACCCTGTGGGTAGCCATGCCAACCAGCCAGCCAAAGTCAATATTGATGATCAGAGCAGCTGTAGCTACAAAGCTGGTAGGAGAGAAAAGAGAGGCAGGAGAGAGGCTGCCAAACCTGTTTAAGTCTCAAACTAGCCCCGTTGACCTGAGGCTTCTCTCAGAGGGGTGATCTTTATGGGGCAGATATCCTCTAGTTGACACTGACCAGTTGGAACAGGAGAGGGCCCTGGGAAGTGGAGCTGTTTTGATCCCCTCCCCTCAGTAGGAAGGGGTACTGTGTGCAGATTTTGAGGGTCACCATGGACAGGATTCCATGGTGACACATGCACTCATGGAATCATTCTATATCCTTATAGGTTGTTACAGTTCACAGGAGCAAACATCAAATATATTCCCTCTGTCTGGAGAGGAACAGGCCTTCCCCCAGGCAGGTAAAACCCACAGAAGAAGAAGCACGAGAGGAAACCACCAACTGCTGGTTTCCAGCAGCACATCATATCACTCCACCCCACTCCTCCCCCAATTCTCTTTCTTTAAATTTCCAGCCCTGTTTTGTATCTATGTCCTTGCATTCCACATGGTTTTCTGGAATCATAGGTCTTATTTTGGACAGAGGGTGATGAAGAGGCAAGAGAAGAATATCTCTGTCATTTGGGAGATGTATTCCGCGACTGTTTTTCAGAAGGTCATAAAGTGTTTGACAGAACCTCCAAAATCAGGGTTACTGGGGAGGGAGAGAGCTACTCTTCCTCTGTCCACCCTACTTATTTATGTATGTGTCTCCAAGGACTCCACTCAAACTATTTTGTCTGATCTTTGCTTTATCCCCATAATAGGACCAGCTACCAACCCCCTCACCCCTGCCCCTGCACTGATACCCCAGGATCAGTGCAGCGCTATCCTAGAGCCTTGATAATCCCACCCTCTGCCCCATCTCCAAGGCAACCTGTCAGTGAGAAGAGGGCAAAGGGCACAGGAAGGGGCCCCGATAGGCATGGGGAGGAGCAGAAGTGGAAGCACAAAGCGACCAGCTATAGGGAACGGATCTTTCCTGGCAAGGAAGCCTCAGCTTCCTGTTTCCCTAGCACAAGACCTGGTCGTCTTTATTCCCATCCTATTGCCTATCACAACTTTCTATTCCCAATCCCAGCCTTCTACTTCCCAGTTCTTCTTCCAGACCACAGTCCTAGCAACCCAGAATTTGGACTGGAGTCAGGAGGGAATGCAGAAGCATTAAACGACCACCATTCCATTCTAAGACCCCATTTCTGGATCTTCATGGGCTTGCCCAAGCTGTGAGTGTTAAGTTTCTTATATGAGGGTGGAGTGGGGTTGTTCTCTGATTAATGAAGCAGGGAAACTGAAGCAGAAAAGACTCTTGTGTCTAGGAGAGGTGGGAGAAACAAAGAGGTTCCCAGGACTCCCTCCCCTTAACATCCCCATCTCAATCCTCTGGGAGACCTGAGGACTTTCCCGCCGGACCCACTCCCTGCATCGTCCAATCCTGCCCCCTCCAATTCTCCTTCCCAAGTTCAGGGCGGGGCTCGTTGGTGAGTCAGCGGCTCCATGCTCCAGCCCGCCTAGGGGCAGAGCTTGAGGAGCTGGGTGTGGGTGCGCCGGGCTGGTGGGGAGGCCGTGTCTGGAGCGAGGGGGTCTGATTGGGCTTGTGTTGCACTGAAGGAACAGCTCTAGGTCTAGGGGAGAGAATCCTGACTGTGAGACCCGCCTTCCTTGTCCCCAGCCCCTCCCAGTTCCCCCAGCGACAGCCACTTCCTGGTCCTCAACGCAACCATGGCTGAAGAACAACCGCAGGTTGAATTGTTCGTGAAGGTAAGAACACCTTCTCTCTCCTTGGCGATCCGAATTCCTGGAAGCCAGCCCCAGTCTTAACTCCTCAATCCTTTCCCTTCTTGACCCCCACTCCCAATCCCACGTGCAATCTTTTGGGGGGAGAAAATGAACTTGTAAGCAGGGAATGAGAGTTTTAGAATTAGCCCGGAAAAGTTCGTAAAAGTGCAAATTTCTAGCAGCCTAAAGGAAGGGAAGGTAGAGAAAAAGGAGAGTTTCCAGGAGTAAGACTGGGGTGGGGTGGAGGGTGAGCCGACGGAAGGACGGGGAGAGAAAGGGGCAGCGGGAGCCCAGCGGGGTTTGGAAGGGATAGAGGGAAACAGCAGTTAGGGCGTGTGGCCCTAGGAGAAGATCCGAGGACGAGGGGTGTAGTAGGGGAGAGGTGTGTGTGTGTGTGTGTGGCAGGGGCGGTTTCAAGGAAGAGGGTGTGTTGAAGGAGGCTTGAGAGTGAGGAAAGTACACTGGGAAGAATTGGTGGGGTGGCAGGAAAGAGAGGGGAGAGTGGCAGTGGAGTTGGGGAAGCAGGCTGGAAAGGTGATCCGGTGATAACGAACGTCCCCAGGAAGCGAGAGAAAGGGAGACGGCAAGGAGATGGGAGTTCAGTAGTAGCTACCACGAGGATAGGTGGGAGAGAAATAGAAGGAGAGCTATTGGGAGTCAGGGCACCCAGGATTCGGGAATTGTAGAAGCAGGAGAAGATTCGCCCGACTCTCTCCTCTCTCTGTGGGTGTGGATGAGGAGAGGGGGTCCCGTGGCATTTCGGCATCAAAACCGCAGGCGGCCGCCTTGTCTGTGTCTCCCCGGCTCTTCCCCATTCCGGCGGCCGCTCCCCTCCCCACCAGCGCTGCTCTCTTTCCCGGTCTTGGGACCTCTTCTCTGTGCCCCTCCCTCTCGCTTCTGTGTCTTCTCCTCGGTCGTTGCGTCTTCTTGTTGCACGTTCTCCCTACCCTCTGCTTTCCTGCTCCTTCCTCTACACTTCCCCCCTTTTGTATATCTCATCTTTGTGTGTTCCTGCGTGTCTCTCCCTCTCCTTTCTGCTCAGGTCTCAGGCAGCCATTCCCTCTTCCCAGGCCCAGTGAAGTCCACCTCTCTTGGGTCCGCCCCCTTAGGTGTGGTCCCATCTCACTCTCAAACTCGCCTCCGGGGCTATTTTTACTCCTGGGTGAGGCTTTGCCGCCAAGAATCCAACCCCGTGTCCTGTGTGTGTCCTGTGTGGGGAGGATTATCTGCAGTTGGAGGACTTGTGCTGGGACACCCCAGCAGTGGGGGCGGGGGGTTAGCTGCCTCGGCTGGGCCTCACAGGTCCCTGCCCCCACTTCCTTGCCAGGAAGGAAGCTGCTGAGGCCGGAGACATAGAGAGATGAATCACCCTCAGCTTAGGGGGAGGTGTCCCTTGGGGGAATGAGGTCACCACTTGCTAATTAAAGGGCAGCCCCCTTATGCAAGGCCCTCCACATCTCTAGGGTGAAAGTTTGAGACCCCTGGACTCAACTCCCCACTCAGCTGCCAAACCCCACCCCACCTCTCCTGTCCTCAGACTCTACTCCATTCAGGAACCCAGGAGTCCAGCCAGGCCTCTAGCCTACAACTCTGGCCCCACCAAAGTCCCACACCGTTTCCTCTGTAGAGCACAGAGTTCCCCAAGATCCATTCCCTCTGCCTACCTTCCACCTGTCCTCAGTCTCTGGGGAACCAGAAACCTGCCTTTGCAGAAAACTTTCCCACTGATCTACCCTGGTTTGATGTAGGCCCAAGAATGGGAAAGCCAGTTCTGGGGGGAGCTTTTAGTGGAGGATGGTGTATGTGTCATGACTAGGCAGAAAACAGCTGGTCTGGGAGTAGCAATGTAGAAGATGGCTTGGGGATGTGTGGGGTACACTGGGCCTAACCTTGGAGTGGGGTTGCTTTTCAGGCTGGCAGTGATGGGGCCAAGATTGGGAATTGCCCCTTCTCCCAGAGACTGTTTATGGTGCTTTGGCTCAAGGGAGTTACCTTCAACGTCACCACCGTTGACACCAAGAGGTGGGCTCACTTTTGTTCCTCTAAACACCCCCTACGTACATACATGTGCATACACACACTCACCCACTATAGTCCTTCTAACTTGAACCTTTTTCCCCCTCCACCTGGAGTCCCCTTCTCTTCCCTCATCCCTTAATCCCCCGGTTATGGTTCTCTCTGACCCCCTTTTCCTGTCCTGATGCCTGGGCCCTTCTCTAGGCGGACCGAGACAGTGCAGAAACTGTGCCCAGGAGGGCAGCTCCCATTCCTGCTGTATGGCACTGAAGTACACACAGACACCAACAAGATTGAGGAATTTCTGGAGGCAGTGCTGTGCCCTCCCAGGTATAGGGACACTCAGAAAGGGGAGGGGGGACCTGGGAGACTCTGGGAAACAGAGAGGTTAAAGAAATGGAAAACAGATGGTGATGGGGCTGGGGCAGGGGAGCTAGCTGAACCTTCTCCCAGCGAGATATCTTACCTTGTTTTTCCCATTGGTTTTCAGGTACCCCAAGTTGGCAGCTCTGAACCCTGAGTCTAACACAGCTGGACTGGACATATTTGCCAAATTTTCTGCCTACATCAAGAATTCAAACCCAGCACTCAATGATAGTGAGTCTTGGGGGTCAAAGGCCTGGGTCCTGGGAGGAATGGAGAAGACTCAGGGGTTGGAGGCATTAGGGGCACCTGGAAGTTCAGATATCAGGGAGATGGAACAGATGTTGGTAAACCTGCCCCAGCCCTTCCATTTTTGCTTTACCTCTATATTTCCATGCATTCTCACTGGCTAAGACTTTTAAGCCTCTCTCATTTGTCCCCTAGCCTCTTCTGCCCCATTGGGGACATTAGTTGGCTGCTGGCCTATTTTCTGGCAGAATAGGGTTATGCTTAAAAACAATGATTAGATCCAGACCACCTGAGTACAATACCTAACTATCTGTGTGACTTTGAGCAATCATTTAACCTCTCTGTAAATCCAATTCTGGATCTGTAAAGTGAGGATAACAATGCCTATTTCATGAGTTGATATGAGAATTAAATGGAGTTTTGTTTTTATATGTAAAGTGCTTAAAATAACACATAGAAAACTAACTACATTAGTGTTAGCTATTATTATTTTGGATTGGCCATTAGTATCCACCCCATATGATGCTTCCTGGACTATTGATGTCCCAAAATTCTAACCAATTTCCTCTCCTGCACAGATCTGGAGAAGGGGCTCCTAAAAGCCCTGAAGGTTTTAGACAATTATTTGACATCCCCCCTCCCAGAAGAAGTGGATGAAACCAGTGCTGAAGATGAGGGCATCTCTCAGAGGAAGTTTCTGGATGGCAATGAGCTCACCTTGGCTGACTGCAACCTGTTGCCAAAACTCCACATAGTACAGGTGTGTGGTCATTGTGGGAGGAGGGGATGGCTCTTTAAGGAGCTCCCCCAAGGGTTTCCCATGACAACCACTCCAAAGGTGGCTTCTTTCTTAGGGTGATTTCCATAGATTGCTACTAATGGAAGACCCCACCCCAGTCCTTACAATCCTTGCTGGCTAGACCACTGTTTGAGAGAATTACATTCCATAATAGAAGCCATGAGTACTAACAGACTGGCTGAGAGTAACACACCCCAGTATTACTTTGAAGAATGCTCCTCCTATCTCTGTATCACTGCCAAATCCTCAGATTAGACAGAGCAGGCTTTTCCTAAAGTCAAAGCTTTAATTCTCTTTATAACTTCAGTCTTCACTTCCTTTTGTGAAAGTGAAATACTAGTTCTCATGTTTTTGTCATAGCCTCAAATCTATGGTTTAGTTTCTGCAACTTGGGCCCAATGTCAGTCTGTCACCCAACTGTAATCTAGCCTTCTTGTCCAGGCATTCAAGAACCTCCACCACCTGGCTTCTCTTGCTACTGATTCTTTTTTTTTTTTTTTTGAGACAGAGTCTTACTCTGTTCCCCGGGCTAGAGTGCCGTGGCGTCAACCTAGCTCACAGCAACCTCAAACTCCTGGGCTCAAGCGATCCTTCTGTCTCAGCCTCCCAAGTAGCTGGGACTACAAGCATGCGCCACCATGCCCAGCTAATTTTTTCTATATATATTTAGTTTGCCAATTAATTTCTTTCTATTATTAGTAGAGATGGGGTCTCGCTCTCACTCAGGTTGGTCTCGAACTCCTGACCTTGAGCAATCTGCCCGCCTTGGCCTCCCAGAGTGCTAGGATTACAGGCATGAGCCACCGCGCCTGGCCTCTTGCTACTGATTCTTTTCTCCCACACAAATCATCTCTCTCAGTCTTCATGGTCTTGTAACATCTTCAGCCCTCCTCTTCACTTAGTGAAATCCTGGCCATTAATAACCAGCCTCCTTCCAGACCACTTCATTCCACTGACAGGCAACTGTATATACTAGGCATTGAAAGACACAAAGATGTATGGTGATTGGTACTTGCCTCAACGAGTTGTAACCTAACTGAAAAGATAAAATGTTCACATGAATAGGCTGGGCAAGGTGGTTCATGCCTGTAATCCTAGCACTCTGGGAGGCCAAGGCAGGAGGATCGCTCAAGGTCAGGAGTTCGAAAAACTAGCCTGAGCAAGAGCAAGACCCCATCTCTACTAAAAATAGAAAGAAATTAATTGGACAACTAAAAACATATAGAAAAAATTAGCCAGGCATGGTGGCACATGCCTGTAGTCCCAGCTACTTGGGGGGCTGAGGCAGAAGAATTGCCTGAGCCCAAGAGTTTGAGGTTGCTGTGAGCTAGGCTGATGCCACGGCACTCACTCTAGCCCGGGCAACAGTGAGACTCTGTCTCAAAAACTAAAAAAAACCAAAATGTTCACATGAAAGTTTAGTAAAGTCACATGACTAAAAATCAAATAAAAAATAGAGACAAAAGTCACTGTGGAAATTCAAGAGATTTTTTTTTTTTTTTTTGAGACAGAGTCTCACTCTGTTGCCCGGGCTAGAGTCTCACTCTGTTGTTGCCTCAAACTCCTGGGCTCAAGCGATCCTTCTGCCTCAGCCTCCCGAGTAGCTGGGACTACAGGCATGTGCCACCATGCCTGGCTAATTTTTTCTATATGTTTTTAGTTGGCTAATTAATTTCTTTCTATTTTTAGTAGAGACGGGGTCTCGCTCTTGCTCAGGCTGGTTTTGAACTCCTGACCTTGAGCGATCCTCCTGACTTGGCCTCCCAGAGTGCTAGGATTACAGGCGTGAGCCACCGTGCCAGGCCTAAGAGGAGAATTTTATGGTATGTGAATTAATATCAATATTTTTTTTAAAAAATCAAGAGGAAAAAGTAGTGCCATGAAATGAGGTGGTCTGGAAGGGGCTGGTTATTTATTTATTTATTTATTTTGAGACAGAGTCTCACTCTGTTGCCTGGGCTAGAGTGCCGTGGCATCAGCCTAGCTGACAGCAACCTCAAACTCCTGGGCTCAAGCGATCTTCCTGCCTCAGCCTCCTCAGTAGCTGGGACTACAGGAATGCGCCACCATACGTGGCTAATTTTTTCTATATATTTTTAGTTGTCCAATTAATTTCTTTCTATTTTTAGTAGAGACGGGGTCTCACTCTTGCTCAGGCTAATTTCAAACTCCTGACCTTGAGCGATCCACCCGCCTTGGCCTCCCAGAGTGCTAGGATTACAAACGTGAGCCACCACACCCGGCTGGCCCAGGGCTGGTTATTAATGGCCAGAATTTCACTAAGTGAAGAGGAGGGCTGGAAATGTTACAAGATGCTGTAGATTTGAGAAGGATGATTCACGTGGGAGATGAGAATCGCAGGCAGAGAAGCCAGATGATGGAGGTTCTTGAATGCCTGGACAAGAAGGCTGGTTTTATCATATAGGCCTTGGGAGAAGGGAAAGACCAGCAGCATGACAGTAGCTTCCCTGGGGCTAACATGTTTGTGGCTCTCCTCTCCCCATCCCAGGTGGTGTGTAAGAAGTACCGGGGATTCACCATCCCTGAGGCGTTCCGGGGAGTGCATCGGTACTTGAGGAATGCCTATTCTCGGGAAGAATTCGCCTCCACCTGTCCAGATGATGAGGAGATTGAGCTGGCCTATGAGCAAGTGGCCAAGGCCCTCAAATAAGCCCCTCCTGGAGCTCTCTCAGCCCCCTCCGTTTTCTCCACAGAGGCTCTGGGTAGTTTCCACATTGCTACCCAATGGACACACTCCAAAATGGCCAGTGGGCAGGGAGCCCTGGAGCACTTGTGCAGGGCTGAGGAGTGGGGAGGGGATGAGGGAAAGGGATGGAGGCCTGGGTGAGATTTTTATTGTGGGGTGGGGTGGGTAGGACAACCTATTTCAGTAATAAAATACAGAATAAAAATCTAGTGTTCTTACGCAAAGGTGGCTTGAAGTGAGGGTAACACTTCAAGGAGGAGGAGTGGATCACTGATCTTGAGCTCAGGGCAGAAGTCAGGAATTAAGGCGGGCATTTGCGGTGGGGCTGCGATTTTTAGTGCCGGTCCACGGTAGTGCTGTCCTGTGATCCATGTCGCGTTTGCAGCCCCGCCGTCAGGGCCAGCCAGATCTGGGTGGGCCAGGGCAGTGTTAGCGGGGCGGTGCTGACTTCTGGCAAGGGGGGCACAGTCTGGGTGGAATGGGCGCGGCATAGCTGGGTGGAATGGGTGTGGCCTCCAGAAGCCCCGCCCCGTCCCGCTTAGACAATGCCCCGGAGCAGCCAGACCGTCTCGCCCCCGCCCCATTGTAGTACGTGAGCTCGCCTACCCGAGGACCCCCTAAAATTTGGAACTCCCAGTTCCCGAGGCTTGAAGACTGGGACTCCCTTCCCCACCAACTCTGTCCTCAGGGAGTGGGACCCCAGCCGAGATCACAGCGCGACAGGAGTGGGGGTGGCAGCTGGAGGTGAGTCTGGGGTGGGGAGTGTCCCCTGGACCGTATGGGGGCCGAAGTTTGGGGGTGCCAGAACCATACCTGCCCCGGACAGAGCGTGCGGGGAACCAGCATGTGGGCATGGAGCTGGCGGGGTGGACTTTGGGGGAAGATGTACAGGGGGACCGGGTCCTGGAGCCTGTAGTGCCTCGGAACCACGCCCACTGTTTCCCCGCCCCTTGCATTTCGTTTTAGACCTCTCCCAGTCCTCCGGGACTAAGTCTGGTTTATACTGGGTCGTGCTAGGGGCAGCGTGACGGGCCAGAGTGGAGAGAGGATGCTTAACTCCTTAGGCTCTTACTCCTTCCCTCACCCCTCTCTCCCCGCCTCATTCGGGCATCCAGGACTTCCATCCCCCAGGCCCTGACTCTCCCCAGCTTTCTCCCCGTCCCATAGCCTGTGGGTCCATGGCCGGACTTAAGGTCCCTACACCAGCGAGCAGCTGAGGGTTAAGGGGGCGGAGCCGCTGCATTTTTGGGGAGTGAGCGCATCCTAGCGGTTGCCAAGAGGGGCGCCGGTCGGGGACCTCACCAAGCCCCCGAGCCCGGGCAACAGGTGTTTTGGTGATTAGGGATCCCATCCTTGTTCCTCGGACTCGTTTTAAAGAAGCAGACTCGCGAGGGTGCGGGGTAGAGTGAGGTCAACAGGAGAGGAAGGTCGGGAGGGGGTGGGGCGGAGTGGGAGGGGCGCCCAGAGATGGCGGGAGGACGACCTGGGCGCTCTTAACCTCCCCGCCCACCCTTCTCTGCATGTCTTTCTCTGCCTCCCTTTTTTTATGTTTCTTCTCCCAGACAGGTGAAGTAAAAAGAGAGAAAACTAAGAAATCAGCGCGGCCGGAGGGGGCGTCTGTGTGGATGGGATGGGGACGCCAGGGGAGGGGCTGGGCCGCTGCTCCCATGCCCTGATCCGGGGGGTCCCAGAGAGCCTGGCGTCGGGGGAAGGTGCGGGGGCTGGCCTTCCGGCTTTGGACTTGGCCAAAGCTCAGAGAGAGCACGGGGTGCTGGGGGGTAAACTGAGGCAGCGACTGGGGCTGCAGTTGCTAGAACTGCCTCCTGAGGAGTCCCTGCCACTGGGACCACTGCTTGGTGACACGGCTGTGATCCAAGGGGACACCGCCCTAATCACACGGCCCTGGAGCCCGGCTCGCAGGCCAGAGGTGAGCGCTGAGCGCCGAGCAAGGGTGTGGTAGGGGGAAGGTGGGCGGAGCTGATGTCTGGGGCTTTGTGGAAGAATTAGGAGTAGGAGGGTCTCAGCCCCGCGCCCTCTTCTTCTGCCCTAAGGTTGATGGAGTCCGCAGGGCCCTCCAGGATCTGGGGCTCCGAATTGTGGAGATAGAAGACGAGAACGCGACGCTGGATGGCACTGATGTTCTCTTCACCGGTGAGGCTGGGGTGCCAGCACCCCTGGGTCTTGGCACAGGGAAGCAGAGTTTGGGAAACTCGGTCGTCTCCGGCCTTGTTTCCAACTCCCGCCCTCAAACCTCCGCCGCCTCCTGGACTCAGGCCGGGAGTTTTTCGTAGGCCTCTCCAAGTGGACCAATCACCGAGGAGCGGAGATCGTGGCGGACACGTTCCGGGTGAGGAGAGGGACCAGCCCTGGGAGGAAACGGGTCGGCCGCTGGGGAGGGAGAGGCTGAGCGCAGCCTATGTTTGAGGGTATCTACTCCCTCGCCCTTCTCTCGCCCCTGAATACCTTCCCTTGCTCTCCCAAGGATTTTGCCGTCTCTACTGTGCCAGTCTCGGGCCCCTCCCATCTTCGCGGCCTCTGCGGCATGGGGGGACCCCGCACTGTTGTGGCGGGCAGCAGCGACGCTGCGCAAAAGGCAGTCAGGGTGAGGAGGGGCGGGGTTGAGGGAGGGGCGGGGCCAAACGAAAGCGGGCGTGGCTCTGGCCGGGCAGTCGTGGAGCTGGGAGGCTTCCGGGAATTAGCCCCATCTCTGCCCTCACCTGGCTTTCCGTCTAGTGGTCAGAACACACAAGTAAATAAGAAGTTACAACAGCAGGACAGGGAACTGGGAGACTGCAGAACAGGGGTGATTAACTTGCTCTTCTGGAGTTTCAAGAAATTCCCCAGAGGTGACGTCTAAGCTGTGACTCTAAGTATGGATAGGACAGACAGGTGGGGGCCGGAGAAGGGAAGAAGAGAGTTGCAGGTGAAAAGCACTGCATGTGAGTCCAAGTTGGAAATTAGTAAAGGTAACTAAAGTCCTTAGAACAGTGTCTGACACATAGTAAGCCTATGTGCTTGCTGTCATTATGCCACAAATGTAACTCTATTCCCAGCCCTTAGTGGTGGTAGGGCCGGCAGACTCAATTGTTGAGAACTGAGACTTGAATGCATCCTCTTTTCCCTTCCCCAGGCAATGGCAGTGCTGACAGATCACCCATATGCCTCCCTGACCCTCCCAGATGACACAGCTGCTGACTGTCTCTTTCTTCGTCCTGGGTTGCCTGGTGTGCCCCCTTTCCTCCTGCACCGTGGAGGTGGGGACCTGCCCAACAGCCAGGAGGTGAGGGAGGGTAGGAGCTCCACCACCAATAACCAGAGAAAGGAGTTTCAGTCTTTCCTAGTGGGAGGAAGGAGGGGTCTCTTTTCTAGAAGCCTGGGTGAGGCCCATCTGAAGGGGGGCTGGCTCTGGCTGCAACGTCTTACTCCCCTCTCTGCATTCCATGTCCTCCCTGCAGGCACTGCAGAAGCTCTCTGATGTCACCCTGGTACCTGTGTCCTGCTCAGAACTGGAGAAGGCCGGTGCTGGGCTCAGCTCCCTCTGCCTGGTGCTCAGCACACGCCCCCACAGCTGAGGGCCTATCCTTGGGGTAGGGCAGCATAGGAAGTAGAAGAGGAAGGAGGGTTATATAGAGGATGTTGAGTAGGCAAAAAAAAAAAAAGAGGATGTTGAGTAGGCAGTAGTGGGGAAAGGGCCTCAAGATGGGGGGGAGGGCAGAGTGTGGGGAAAAGGATAGGGGCCACTGGGTGAGCCAGTAAGCCAGTAAATGGAACCAGCTTCCATTTATCTCAGAACCAATAAAATGGAATTGAACTTTTAGACTGGGCTGTGGCTGGTGTCTTACTGGGACATAGGGATGGGGCAGGGCTGAAACCCGAGGTTGGGATCAGTTCAGGGAAGGTCTCTTCCATTCAAAAACCTCCCATTAGGCATTTACTGACTCATTGCCCAACCATGTCATAGGTGCCTGGGCACAAGATAGAAAAAACAGAATTTCTGTTGTGTCAAATGTGTTGAGGGCAGAGAAGAGAGTGTGTGGGTGGATCACTCACTGAGTTTATCTAAATCTCAGATGATTCAGAGAGTGGTAGATTACCAGTCTCTATTTGATAGAGAAAAAGAAATGACACTTCCAGGAACATTCATTTTCATTCACTCATTTACTGAGGCTTAGCAGTGGTATCAAAAGGGTCAGTGTCCTGATGTCAGGGCATATGAAAATTTCTTACAAATCAAAATACAAGTTGTGGTGGAACAATTCACAGGAGCCTGTTTCTATGAGGGAAAGAAGGGGGCTCCCTAGGACATCAAAGTGTATGCAGGGGTGGGAAAGGAGGGTCAGGAACAACTTCCCAGAAAAGGCTACACTTGAACTGAGTCCTGAGGATAAATAAGAGTTAGCCAGGCAGGTAGTGGGGTGGAGGGAAGAGGGTAATCCAGGAAGAAGGAATTGCACTGGGCAAAGGCATATTTTGGGGCTGTGGAGAAATTCTCTAAGGCTAGCATGTTTTGTGCATGTGGAATGGCAGAAATAAGCCTGGATAGTGGACAGAGTACTGTAGTGCCTTGTACCCAAAGCCAAGGCCCATGGGTGCACAGTTGAAGGCTAAGGAGAGAAATACTGTAGTTCTGAAATAAGGGCTGTCGTGTCTATGGCCATACCACCCTGAGTGCACCTGATCTCATCTCACATAAAGGCTGTCAGGAGAATCAAGCACTTGCAGAGGATCTCTCTGGCTTCAGGGAGGAAAGCAAAGGCTGGGATATGGGGAATCCAGGAAGAAAATGAAGAGAGTACATTCAGGTGGCAGCGCTGGGCATGGAGAAGGGTGTGGATTTGTTAGTGACATTAAGATATAAAGACTGGACTTGATGGCTCATTGTGTGGTAGTGAGGGAGGAAGATCAGCATGACTCCTGGTTTCTGGTTTGGGCAACTGGGTTAATCAAGAGAATACAGAAGAGGATTAAGTGGGTGGCTTGGGAGATGACAATGAGTTGGGTTTGACATGTTGGGTACAAAATGCCTGGGGCCAGCCAGGTGGAATGTCTGAGGAGCAGTTTAGGAATTCCAAATTTGAGATCTAAGCTGGAAAGAGTTCTGGGTGTCGTTTTGCAGAGGTGGGTGGGGGCTAAAAACTGGTTGTGGATGAGAGCTTCTTGGACAAGGAGGAAGGAGGAGAAAGGATGCCTGTAATCCTAGCACTCTGGGAGGCCAAAGAGGGAGGATCACTTTTGTTTGAAACCAGCCCAAGCAAAATCGAGACCCTGTCTTTACAAAAAATAGAAAAATCAGCCAGGCATGGTGGTAGTCCCACCTACTCTGGAGGCTGAGGCAGGAGGATTGCTTGAGCCCAGAAGTTTGAGCTTGCTGTAAGCTATGATGATGCCACTGCACAGAGCAAGACTCTTGTCTCAAAAAACAAAACAAAACAGGCTGGTCACGGTGGCTCACGCCTGTAATCCTAGCACTCTGGGAGGCCGAGGCGGGAGGATCACTCAAGGTTAGGAGTTCGAGACCACCCTGAGCAAGAGCGAGACCCCATCTCTACTAAAAATAGAAAGAAATTAATTGGCCAACTAAAGACATATAGAAAAAATTAGCCGGGCATGGTGGCGCATGCCTGTAGTCCCAGCTACTCAGGAGGCTGAGGCAGAAGGATCGCTTGAGCCAAGGAGTTTGAGGTTGCTGTGAGCTAGGCTGATGCCACGGCACTCTAGCCCAGGCAACACAGTGAGACTCTGTCTCAAAAACAAAACAAAACAAAACAAAAATCAGGGTTGGGAGAAAGGGACAAACCTGGAATGGTGGGGAATACTCCGAGGACAGGGAGTAAGGAAGAGGAGACCAAAAGGAAGACGAGCAGCAAAGAAAAACAGCTTAAAGAAGGGAGTGATCAAAGGCCAAGCCAGATACGTACTAAAAAATGTCTGCTGGGTGTGGCTGTTAGGGCATCACTGGCAACCTTATGGAGACAGAGCAGATGAGCAATTTCAGCAGATGAGCAGTGGGGATACAGTGAAGAAGAATATGGAAGAGACACATGTATGCCCCTGGTTCAAAAAGCTTGACTGTGAAGGGAAGGGAAGAGATAGGGCAACAATCTAGGAGATACTGATGTCTTAAGATGGGGAGATTGGGCTTGATTTGGTTTAGAGAGGACACCAGTGGTGAAGCAGACATGGAAGTTATAGGAGAGATGAGAGTAAGTGAGCGAGCAAGATCAGTGGCAGAGATAGCCTAGAACGCAGGTCTCCTGACTCCCAGTCTAGTGCTCATTTCTATCCCATGGTGCCTTCCGCTTCCAGGTGAGGGGCCAAGAAGGGGAGAGGGATTACGGAGAGCTGGGAGCCCCCAGCTTGGGAGGCTTGGGGTAAAGGCTTCCCTTCAAACTACAACTGCATAGATGGTGGCAGCATCAGCAGGAACCACTGTGGACAGCCGGCGGGGCCTTCGGAGGGCCATATAGTCCAGATCAGCATAGAGCAAGCTCTGAGGGAGGAGGAGGAGGAAGGCAGGTTCCGTTGAGGTCCAGGCCTCTTTCTCGGTCTGCTTTCCTCAAGGATTCTGGCGAGCCCCCTTCCCATCCCCCAGTCCTTACCGGCTCCTGGTCCAGGTCCCCTGGAATCCTGGGCTCCTCCTCCTTTACTGGCCTTGGGGGCTCCGCTTTCAAGAGAGGAGCTATGTGGGGGGGACAGAGCTGAAGGGTGGAGAGAAAGTGACCAACTTGTCTGCTCCCAGAAAGGGCTCAGACTCAGGAATTGAGGGGTGGGGAATGTGCAGGTAGGAGAAGGAAAATGGGGTGGAATTAGTCTCACCAAATCTGGGGAGTGGTCCAAGCGGGGGCGGGGGGGAGCGCCTGTAAAAGACACACAAGAGTCTTTGAGCATTACCAGTCTTTCTCTGGGTCTCCTTGGCCCCAGGCCAACAACTTGCAGAGGACAGCCCAACAACTGGCAGATTCAGACCCCCTCCCCGCCACACACACAAAACAGCTTAGGCTCTACCCCCATAAACAGTCCAGCCCACACGCCTGTAATCCTAGCACTCTGGGAGGCTGAGGCGGGTGGATAGCTCAAGGTCAGGAGGTCAAGACCAGCCTGAGCAAGAGCGAGACCCCGACTCTACTATAAAATAGAAAGAAATTAATTGGCCAACTAAAAATATATGTAAAAAAAATTAGCCGGGCATGGTGGCGCATGCCTGTAGTCCCAGCTACTTGGGAGGCTGAGGCAGAAGGATTGCTTGAGCCCAGGAGTTTGAGGTTGCTGTG
>CAUYRT010014049.1:0-51432 GCA_963574885.1 Lepilemur ruficaudatus
TTTTAGCCTCGATGAATACACAAATGCAATCATTCTCTATAAAAGGAGAATCCTCTATGTCAGAGCTAACCTTAGCCAAGGATGTGCTGCACATGTTCCCAGGGTTCCAGCTGTTTAGTCATTGGACCTTGCAGGCCATGTGCAGAGTCAGGGGTATGCAAGCTCCCAGTGTGGATCTCACTTCAGCATCTGCCATCTTGCAGAACCAGACATGCCATGCCCCCTTTACCTGGACCACTTTTACCTGACCACCCTCACCCAAAGAATGAGGCAGCTTTCTTAGTCCCCAAAAAACCACAAAGGTCTCTCTTTGCACTTTTCTTGAGGCCTGATCATCCAACATGTGTATAACAAAGAGAAGCCACTTACTTGGCTTTTCCTTGAACCAGAAGCTTTGCTCCAGTGACAGATAGTTGTCACTCCACAATGGTGGAGAAGCTGGAGTTGTCAGTCCAGCCCTCAATGAGCACTATGTTTGGTCACTGTCTTAACTAGCACCCTATTACATCATTAGTACTTTATATGTCTTCATTCTGCAATGAATACCTCGGGAATAGATAGGATGTGTAGCAATACGTAGGGTTTGAAGAAGAGAATACAGGTTACTGTGTTTGCAGGGGCCCAAAGAGAGTAGCTAATCCAGTTTGTTCTTACTGCTTTTTGCTTCATGCCTACTCCCTCCTGATAACTGTGAGGACTAGATGTCATCGCACAGCAAAGCAAGTAGCATAGCCCTCGGCGCATCGTAAACAAGCCGGAGATGTTACTTTCCATTATAATTCTGGGAGCACAGCCATGACCTGCAACCCTTCCCGTCACCATCGTCAGGAGCAAGAGTGCTGACCAGCATGGCCAGTGGACATTCTCATGTGTCTATGCAGAAATAAATGACTCAACCTTAGGAATTTCCTCTAATACCTGCAATAGGTCCTTTTGAGCTTCTGCCAAGTCTAATTTCAGAAGAGGATATCAAAGGGGTAGGGCAGTCGCTGGAGGGATAGATCCTTTATTTCATGGTCAGTGTGGCCAGCACGACCTCCTCATACATTTCTTCACTCGTCTTCTCCTGAGTAGCTCTGCCACAGTCGCCCATCGCCAGGCCTCTGGGATGACAGCTCTGTCTCTCTTTTAGAAGCTGTGAGTGTGGGGGGAGGGATAAAAGACTGCAGATTCGCCAAGCCTTGGCAGGAACCTTTCTATTTTATTTCATTTACAGGACTGCTTCTGCCGTGCCTTTCAGCTGTGCAAAGATAAAGGCATAAAGCATTGTCTCCATGATTCAGAGCAAGGCTAGTCAGCACAGTTTCCTTAGATTGAGGCTTCTTTCTGAGAGGTAAAGAGGCAACTCTATTACTGTTAGCAATGAATAGGGATGTGTGTGTGCGTGTGTGTGTGTGCGTGTGTGTGTGTGTGTGCGCGCACACGCTCACAGGCACGTGGAGAGAGAGAGAGAGGAGACAGACAAAGAGTAAATGAGTGTTCCTTGCAATGAATATAGGAAATTTAAACATCCTTTCACAATCCAGTTCCACATCTAAACACTGTGTTCTGATAAGTCAGACTTTCTGGGTCGTTTTCCTCTGTGAGCATTTCACTTCCTCAGTCTGCTCCGCAGTTACTTGAAGAGCATTTTCCAAAGAGGATGATGCAGCACAGTAAGTGGCCCCAGGGACTGCTCCGTCCAAACCTAAATCAGCCATCATTAGCGCTGTCTGATAGCTGCTTGGCAGTCTTGGTGAAAGCAGTTCACAGCAGCGGCAACCCACCCCCTCAGCTCCGACAGCTCTGGCCGGGTGACCGAGTCGGGATGGACTGACTACTTTTGTGCAACAAGCGCTGACAACAAATGGTAAATCCAGGTGAATCCTAATCCACATTGCCAAAGCTGGAGAGCCACAGATTCAGGGACCACTCAGTCTAAACAGCACCTGTGGCCTGACACACCCACACTGAGAGAGTGGGCCGGAAGGGCTGGCTATTTAGAAATACGACACAGCCTAATCACAGCACATGCTGGGCTCCCAAAACATCTACTTTGAATCCTGTAGATATACCAATAGGCAAGAACAGGCAAACAAGTCCTCTTGCTCTCTTCATACCATAGTACAACGAAAATGCATTTACCAACTAGGATGGACCAAAAATTATATACTATCATCTGGATTCTTCCAGATAAGAATGGCCAATAAACATTAATATTCGCCCACTTGAGGCCAAGTGAGAGGCAAACGTTTGAGTTTGGAAGGACAGAAAGCAGCAGCTTTGTGAAGAGGTGTGTGTGTCTCTGAGAGAGAGGGACGGATGGCAGGTGTAGGGCTTGGACGCAGGACCAGAGACAAGGCCAGCGTGGCTGGAATGTACAGTTGGGAGGAGGGAGGGAAGACCTAAGGTAGGAGGAGCCAGGACTTGCAACCCCTCCGCCCCCAGACAGCGACAGAAATAGACGAAGGTACGTTAATGCCATGTGGAGAAGAACTTGCCAGTACCTGGAGCCGTCCAAGTGGAACGGGCTGCTTTAGCAGGCAGAGAAGTTCCCACCAGCCAAAGCTCATCACTGTTCTCACAAGCATGATGCTGGAGGCTTTGGGCCTAGAGTTTGGCTTCACGATTATCCTTATCACACTTTGTCTTGCTAGATCCAGTCCCTCCCTCCAGCCTGAGGAGCTCTTTTCAGATGTGCGTCCACCAGCGTTCTCATCCAAAAGCCGGGGATAACTGTGTTCACTAGAACAGGGCTGAGGACAGATCCCTCCCCAACTGGCAGCTACACCCGCCCTCCGGCAGAGTCAGAGGCCATTCTCAGGACTGCGATGTAGGGATTCAGGCCCCCCATGGGGAGTGAGTAGATGACCTCACAGTCTCTGCTATTCCTGAGAGTTGATGAGATTTGTGTGAACACATTACAAAGATAGCACACATCATAATGTTGGTGGGTATTTAGGGGAATTTGTCTTCATGAAGATTCAGGAAATAGATCTGGAGAAAGCAAATTTCTTTTCTCAGTAGTATAAAAGTAGAACAAATTTTATTATAGATGATCTGTTTTCTTCTTATGCCAACAAAATACTTCAGAAAGTGTCCAGAATGCATGATATCTTTTCAGCAATTGCTTTAGCATCTGGCCCCGGGGGATGTTATGAAATACACAAGGCCACCCACCCACGCATCACCTAAGGAGAAAGGTGTGTGATACCA
Source organism: Lepilemur ruficaudatus (assembly GCA_963574885.1). Lineage (NCBI taxonomy): Eukaryota > Metazoa > Chordata > Mammalia > Primates > Lepilemuridae > Lepilemur > Lepilemur ruficaudatus. Next base: position 3,196 of record CAUYRT010014049.1, read on the forward strand.
TTGCCTGCACTGGGTCCATTTTAAACCCAGAAGCAGCTTTTGTTTTTGCAACTATTAGAATCTTCCTGTTTGAGAAAGCTGGGCTAAAAAACCGGCATTGTGAAGAACCACTTCCCTGAAGCACTGGAGCACAGCAGGCAGAATCAATTTTTTTTTTGGAAAACACAGAGCATCCAGCAACAGATCAACACGTTTGCACCATGGTCAAAGTCCAGCTCCGTTGCATTGCTGTGAATTGCCTGGAGCTGGGAGCATTTGGCTTTGGCACTTTGTTCCCCTAAGTGCAGATGCTGATGATTGTTTATAGAAGCAGAGAAATGAGATTCACCTTATAAAAATATTAACTTAAAAAAATTTTTGTCTCCTAAGAATACAGAAGAGTTAGAGGAGGACGTGTGCCCAACAGATCCACATCTGACCATGACAGTGTAAACACAGCCCTGCTCCAGGGCAGACGGCTGCAGCACGTCGGGCTCTCAACACCTCGACCGAAATAGGCAGCAATGCCAGCAGAAGACCTTCCACAAAAGATCTTAGAGCAACCTTCTTCTCCGGTATTGAGTATGCCAGGTAAGAAATGAGATGCAGTTCGAGCCACTCGTACGTGATCCTGCCTCTCAAAGTGTGGTCCTCAAATCACCTGTGTACAATCACATGGGGAATGAGGGGGGTGCATGCTTCTCTAAGGTGCAATTCCCCGACTCTAGCCCAACCTAGTGAAAGAGAATCTCTGAAGACCGAGCCAAGGTATTTGCTGTCTTTGGTAAGTTTCCCATGTGCAGACATGCTAAAGTTTGAGAACCACTGGAACCGCTTTTCTTGGATGGACTTTCTTGTGTATTTTTAGTCAAGTAATAAAAATAATGGCAGCGTAAATAATTAGTGTTTATTCTGTGCAAGTCATAATTCCAAATACTTCTATTTTTATATTTACTAATTTGACTCTTGCAACAATTTTATGAGGTGGGTTTATTACGATCCTCATTTTATAGAAGAGTGAACAAAAGCACAGAGAGGTTAAGTAACTGGCCCAACAACACACAGCCAGGATTCAATCCCAGGCAGAGTCTTGTTTCAGAGTCCACACTCTTAAGCTACACCAGGCTATTTCATACCTTGGCTTCCTGCAACATGGCCCCATGGCCCATTCATATAGCAAACACCTCCTTATCTCTCAAGACTAACTCAGCATTCCTGCCTCTGAGAAACCTTTCCTTACCCCGTGAGGTAGAGAGCATTTTCCACTGTATGTGAGACAGCCAAGCGGTCAAGCTAGAGAGAAAATAAGGACCAGATCATGGAGAATGTATTAGAGGAGAAAAGCGGAAGCAAAGTGCCTTGCTGGGTGCTGCCGCAGTAGTCCAGGCAGGAACGGTGGGGCAATGGTTACTGCAGCAGTGTTGCCTCGTGGACTTACCCCGACACTGTGACATATACCGCCTGTTAGCATTGTCATTAAAACCACAGTTCTTAGGTTAATGAAAGTAACCAAAACGCATAAGATTCACTGTCCTCAAATTTACCTAGCAATCAAACTGTGAAAATCTATGCCCAATTTCCTAAATGGCAGGTAAAATTCCTCTTCACTTACTAATCGGAGCAGGTCAAAGTTTGACTCACTGGATGGTGGCCCAGGCCAATGTGCCAGTGACCTCCTAAGGGAGGGCTGAGTCATTCATCATTTTTCCAAATACTTGAGACAGTGTAAGAGTTGATAGATGTTTGTTGAATGAATACATGAATTCTGTATGACTACATGTCATGTTCTGGTATCTCATCGGTATAAACATCAGTGCTAGGGCAACAAGCTTCCTGTCCTTCTCAAACCTCCCTTCCCTCCAAACCAGTGGTCCTGCTTTACTGTGAAGGGTCATTACCCTTCCTTCACAATTGACAATGTGCCAACCAACATGATAATGCCTCATATTTATGTAATGCTTTTACCCAAGAAGATTGTAAATCATTTTGAATGGTCTGATCCATCCCACAATAGTGCTGGGAATTGAGTGTTATTATCATTCTCATTGCGTATGCAGAACCAGTAGACCTGAGGGAAGGTTAACAACCTGCCCAAGGTCACCGCACGTGAGCCACCCGGACAACCTCAGAAACAGGCTTCCTAACTCACAGGCTGGCCCTGTTCCATCCTCTGGTCCTTCCTGCTCTCGTCGGTTCCTAAGGCCATTTGCTGCAGTGCACATCTGAGAGCCCTGGTCACTCACACGTTTCCTGGTATCTGATACTCTTTCACTTCCAACCAAGTACATTTCCAGTATGACAATTACTCCATCAGCCACTCCAAGCAGGAGGATTTGAAAGGAGGGCTGCTATTTTCCATAAGTGCAATTATTCATGTGCACAAATAATTGTGCACATAATTGGCTAATGGCGAGTGCAATCGGCCACATGTGGGCATAATTAGCCACTTGCCCCTCATTTGGAGGGTATAATTATCAAACCAGGCAATTTTATATCTGCAGATAATTGTACATGCAGGAGAGAAAGATGGTTAGGAAATCCGGTCCTTAATTACTTTTCACATCCTTATTTCCAGGAAAGCGTTCTAAGGTAAAGGTAGCTTTCTGTTTTCAGTGGCCCGTTTGGATCAACTACCAGACCTAGTCGTGGAGAGGTGGCAGAGATAGACCTGGGAGAGAATGAGCCAGGCTCTTGTGAACCAAGCTGAGGTCTGAATCTTCCTTGCCAGAAAAACCCCAGGAACCAATTACTCTGGACGTTACACTGAGGCCCACCTAGTGGTCGGCCATCTGCCTAGGCAGACAACAAAGCCCCATTTTTCTCCTTCTCCGTTATTGGGCATCATTTTTGCTTTGGCAGTTTTAATGTTTTCCTCACTTTGTGGTTTTATCATCTCAGAAACGCCAGTTGGCTTGGCACAGCAAGTGATTTTGTTCGCTGCTGGAAGTGGGTCATTTAAAACGCGGTAACAATACCTTTAACTAGTCATTCATCTGGGGATGTACATACAATAATAAATCGAGAACACGTCTCTTTGAGGTTTTTCCAAGACCTTCGATGGCAGAGATTTTTCAGTCTCTGCTGTGGCCCCCTGCATTCCGGTTTCAGCAGCTCTGCAAAACTTTCCCACTCTCCCACTCAGTCACACAAAAATACACTTGCTAACAGCAGATCCTAAAAATACATGTCACATGCAAGCACAAGGGAATCTTTTTTTTCACATGAATTGACTCTTTAGGAATATGCAAGCTGAATAATTTTTTTATAAGAACCACTATCCATCCTCTCCATGGGCGAATTATCTCCCTGGGGAGGAGACACGGCACAGGAGTCGGGGAACAGGTTCTTTGACAGTAGGAAGACCTGAGTTCTAGGCCTGGCTCTGCTACTTGTCAGTTGTGTGACCTTGGGTAAGTTATTTAAACTTTCTGACCCAGTTTCCCCATCTGTGAGATGGATTGTTCTGGAGAGCAAATGGAACGCAGGTGAAGCACTTAACACAATGCTAGGCACATTCTAAGGGCTCACATAAGTGGAATCCATCATTAATATTAACAGCCTCATCTTTTAATCTCCAGCACACCACATCCGTCCCAATCACATGGCACCCGGTATCACCTGTGTATAGGCCTTACCTACCCTACCCAGTCATGGGAATGTTGTCTTACACATCTTTATAACCCACACAGCAACATGCCATAGAAAGTCTTCCATAACTGGCAACGAATGAAGGTCTACCACATCATGTGACGTCTCACTCTGACATGTGCTGACCTCGAGCACAATGTCACACTTGGTTTATGGCTTCTGGACCTGAACTCTACCCTCCACTCTTTCCTCTGTGGTCGCCCTCAGAGATTCAGGGTCAGGGGTAGGGGGGAGGCTCTCTAATCTCTGTTTTTAACTCTTCAGCCTCATGACCTCTGCGATCACTCTGCTACGGTCACCACCGCACACCCACTCCTTGGACTTCCTCATCCTCAGACGTGAGGGACCTCAAGATCTTGAGTTTTCTTTGACCCTATTGATTTCACCTTCCTTACCTCCCACCTTGCTGGGGACCAAATGTGCACCCTGCTTTCAGTGACTTCGAATCGCTAGCTCAAAAGAGGTCATGGTGGGAGTATATATGCCATGGAAATATGCAAATTCTACACATCAGGGAGTCCCCCCCGAACCCCCAGGAGAGCCAGTTGTTAACCACTTCCCAGTGTTCATAACACTGCATGTATCGACACATATTTACATCATAACCCCTAATCACTTTGCACCTGGCTCGTCCCCAGGTGAAATCCCTTATTGATTTCATTTACCCTCCTAGTTTGCACCCAAAGTCAGCTCTAAATAATACCCGTAATACTGCCCTTCAGTCCCATGCCCTTAGATGGCCGGCTGATCCTACTTTTCTAGTTTCTGTTTATGGGTAACCCCCATGTTCTCTTCCTGCAACCCCATCTTTCCTCTTGTTACCTATCTCCCATCAGCTCCTAATGAACTTCCCGCAGCTGACATTCCTGACCTTCAGCTCCTGATGCCGGCGCGGTCGGCAATGTTTTAAATACGATACACTCCTCTCTTTCCAAGAGAGAGAGGTCACATGCAGGTCTTTTAATGGCCAGCCTATTCGGTCCCTTTTTAAACCCAGTTTTAATATTACTGTAACCCTTTAAGCAGTGACTTTCATGTGGCGTTGGATGCTTTTTCCCTCGCTTCAAAATGCAATTCTTTACTGCTCAACACCACACGACTCTCTCACTGTGTTCACCAAAACTGGCATAGCTCTTCCCTGAAAGAAGAAAATTGTAAATATTGCCTTGTTTGAAATTAAAAATCTACTGTGATGTGCTTACCATGGGGAATGCATGTCAAGGTTGTCCGTAAGGCGCCAGCAATCCACATTCCGTGCGCTCTGCTGCTGTTCGCTGAACCCAGGCTGCGGCCGGAGGGGCTGGGGGCAGGAGCAAGGTCAAAGGGAGGCAGGAAGGAGGAAGGTAGAAGATGGAATGAAAAAGAATTACAGCGAAGGGCATCGCACGGTGCTCTCTACGACCGCACTGCACACGGGCTGCAAGCTGATCTGAGACCATTTGGCCTCTGTAGTCCTTTTGGAAATTGGAGCGATTTTACACAAAAATTGAGATTTCTGTCTTTTCCTGAGAAATCTTCAATGTTGGCCACACCAGGCCTGCATTTCTACACGGGAACACAGTTGGCTGGAAACGAGTAGCAGCTGCCCTTTAACACGGGCACGTGCTCTCCAGCTGGAAACCCACCCACCCATCACTGTTTCACACCCAGCCAGAATCACTCATTCCTGTTGTCAGCTGGGCCTCTGCAGGCATTTGAGTTTGTGACTTCTAGCCTGAAGGAACCCACATTGCTAAAATTTCTAAAGGGATGACCTATAGGATACGGTGGAATCTCGTAATTTTTTTCATCTCTGAACCTCTATCGTACCTTATACAAAGTAGGTGCTCACTGAACTGGATGGATTAAACATCTGAGCAGATATAGACCTTGGGTGGCCTCACTGAAACTCAGGCACACTGCCGCTGCTGGGACACGGGCAGCTGAATGCCACTCAGGACATTTTAGGCTCTGTCCTCTTGGCAGTGATGGTGGAGAAGTCCCCTCTAACTGTGTGTGGGGGACGTGGGCCCTTTGAAGAGCTCAAGTTCGAACCAGTACATTATGGAAACTCCTTTTGTTGGACAAATTTATTATTGGATTGAGATTTCAGTGCTTAATAAAGGGACCAGACAAATAATTAGTCATTTAATCCTGGTTAAGGTAGTTTACCACTGTGGGCCTCAGTTTCAATATTAGCAAAACAAGGATTTGTTGCTAGAGTGACCATTCTGCGCAATCCCACTCTAGCTTCCTCTGGAAGCGGGGTTGGTAAACTAGGGTGATCCCAGCACATGCACAGTCTCGATCGTTAAGCTTGCTACTGACTTTAAAATAATTTTTTAAAATTTCTAAATTCCAATTAAAATAATCATCTTTGCTTTTCTGATGCAGAAGGAAGTGGAGGATTTTGAGAATGCTATTTTCTCCCCTTCTTTATACCTTTTTTTATAACACCTGGCTTAGGTTGGTTAGGGCTCTGGGAAACTGTTCATTTTTCTGAGCCACTTCTTCAGCCATAGCAGAAGCAAAAGTCCTGCGCAGAGATTAATGGAGACCTGTGTTCCACTGCCTTCAAAGCATCTGCCTGCTCTCTAAGTCATGCACTGGCTAATTAGAGCAGAACAAAATGGGTGCCTTTCCTTTTTGGTAGAAAATTAAAAACCAAGAAACTGTTTCCCTTTCTTTTGATGTGACCTGACACCACTGTGCATAGGAAGCGTCTCCCGGATTGAAATGAAGGATAAAGAAAACACCAAGGTGCTAATTGAATTCATAGCTCTTCTCCTCCCAGAAGCCAGAAAATCAGAACCAACAAAGCAGTTTCACTTCTTAGAATCTAAATAACCCAAATGGGGCCCTTCTTAAAGTCTTTTTTAAACATCGGAAACGGTTGCCAATCAGGTTGGATTTGGCATACAAATTTGGTGTATTTCTGTGTACAAACTGTTTCTAGGAAGACAATTCCTAAAAAAGCAAGAATATTATTTTAGCAAATAATTTGTTTATCATGTAGCCAGTGACATGAAATCTGTGAGGGCTTAATTAAAAACTGCCAGAAGCTCTCAGATCAAGTCAAAATAAGTGAGCAAAGATGAATTTCTTAGATGAAAGTAGGTGCCATCCATTTAGATCACTTCAAACCTCTCAAATTATTAAGACTATTTAAGTGTATTAGTTTTTTAAATGTTATTAAATATTTGTAATGAACTATAACTCTTAAATAAATCTTCAACAGTAGCTCCTACTTATTGAGTACCTGTTCCATATGGGACGCCATTCTTTTTTTTTTTTTTTTTTTTTTGAGACAGAGTCTCACTCTGTTGCCCGGGCTAGAGTGCCGGAGCATCAGCCTAGCTCACAGCAACCTCAAACTCCTGGGGCTCAAGCGATCCTCCTGCCTCAGCCTCCCAAGTAGCTGGGAGACACCATTCTTGACACTGTTCATATATTTATTCCTCATTGCAAGCTGTCGTTATTCCACCTTACATACAAGGTCTGTCCAGAAAGTATCCAGCCTTGTTAACATAACAGTTTTTGAGACATCGGTGTCACCTGGCAGCCAAGGAGAGTGGACTGGGATGCGCATGCGTGAACAATGACTTCACTGTACTCGCCGGTGGGGCGCTACACACCATTGGGTGTCTACTTGTGAACTTTGTGGCCGGCGCATTCAAATGAGCGAGCAGAGCAAAGAATCTGCTTCAAATTTCGTGTTAAGCTTGAACATTCCTCCGCAGAAACTATTGGCGTGATTCAGGAGGCTTTCGGGGACGATGCCCTGAGTACAGTGCAGATAAGAGTGTGGCACAAACGCTTCGAAGATGGTGGAGAATCTGTTGAACGTGATCCATGCTCTGGCCTGCAGCAGGCAGACACCCGAGAATGCTGAACGTGCGCGAGTTTAGGGCAAGAGACGCTGGGAGAATTACCTGTGTGAGGTCCCAGCGTGCTTACTTTGAAGGAATGAGGCGTCAGTGTCCTATGTACAATGTTTCTTGTATCTTGTATCTTCTTCAATAAATGTCTCTGTTTTTCATATTACAGGGCTGGATACTTTCCCGACAGACCTCGTGTGCAGAAAGAAAAGCTAAGTCATTTAAGGCCATTCAGTCAGTGGCAGCGCTGGGATTCGAATCCAGGTCTGACTAATCCTAAAGCCCATGCTGCCTCTTTAAACAATACAAACATTCAAGATTAGGAATTTGACATTAAATACAGTTTTAACCACATCCCATAAAATTAAAAATTCTCAGTTCTTCTTATTTTCTTAATTGCCTGTTATAGTTTTTATTTCTTCCTATTCAGACATACCTCTTGAGATCTTAATTTTTTTTAATGTGTGGCTGGAAGTTGTTGTAGTGTAAATTGTTAGATTTTTGGTTTATCACGTGTGTCTCGGCTATTTCCTTTCCCTTCTGAATATTGCCCGTCATAAATTTGCTCTCCCTAGTTTGCATTCTGTCATTTTTGTTTCAGTCTAGACAGGAGAACTAACAGATGACATTAAGTAATTAAGAGATAATGGGAGGGTGTGATGTCTAAATAGACTAAGAAATGAAAACAGTGGTGTTTGTATGGGTAAGGAAATGGACAAAATAACATAAAATAAAAGATTTTACCTTTACATGGTAAGGTTTTAAGAATTCCCAGGTTTTCTAGTAGCTCTTAACAGCTATTTATAAAAAAAAATTAATGCATTTTATTTACTTATTCATGTGTCTAATTATGAAATGCAATTGATACCGTACTTTTCCTATAGAACACCTAATCAAACTGGTAGTAAACCTTTGAAAGAACAGCTGTTGAAACAAAGTTAATGATATTTGTCTCCATGGCCACTATAAACACCATAGATTTTTGCACTTGCCTGTTCACCTGTCTCTCTACTTACCCAGTGAGAAACTTAAGGAAACTACAATGTCCCACTTATTTTCCTACCCCCTGTGCCTAGCACAACGCCCAGCATGTAGTTGACACCCACTAAATCCTCATTGAATGAATATAGCCATTGCCTGGAAATTCCTGTTGAACACTGGATTGGACCCCATGAACTAGTGTTGTTCAAGGTCTAGCACAAGATTTTAGGCCCTTCTGGACCCCACGTATTAAGCTGTGAGCTCCCCCTGCAGACCTGAGACCTGGAGATAGTCCATTTCCCTGGCCCTGGCCTGAACTATTTCCACCTTCCTCCTCTTCTCCATTAATGTCCTAGCAAGCCGTGTGTACAAGGCAGCATAAATTATGATATTAACTCTCCAGCTACTCTGCAGACAACCTAAATGAGGGGATCTTGAACACTGAGTCAGGTGCCAAGTGAGAAGCTTGATGACCAGCCTGGGAGGCAGGCAGGAGGCAGGCAATTAACAAGAGAACTTGAAAAATTCCCCTGGATCGGCCAATTAGGTTGGCAGGCTTGGTAATCTTTGCCATATAATTTAGCAGATGAGAAAACAGAGACAAAGGGCATAAAGATGTTTAAAAGCCTTTGTCGCAAAGGAAGAATGAAAAATAAGTAGGATGTTAGCTAGTGGGAAAACCAGGTCAAGGAAGATTTTGTTTGTGCTCAGTCTTTGTTTCGTTTAAAATGCTTGGTAACCATGCAGTAGACAAAATCTGGAGCAAAGGAAAGATAGAGCCCCTCACCCTCAGAACTCACATTTAAAGGAGGCCATAATGATTTTAAAAGCGTTTTGAAGTCAGCCGTGACATAACCTTCAAAGACTACGGGAAATTAGGAAGAGAAGCAAAGGCCTAAGAGAATGTGACTCTAGAACTGAATGTCATTTTGACAGCTTTTTTCTTGGAGGTACATTTAAGATTATTTGAGTTGTCATTTTCTCTAGGAAGACTTCACTTTAATTATACAAATATTGAATATTTTTCAAGATAAAAATAATAAAGAATCTGCTTTGAAGTCTTTAGGCTTCAAACACCGTTATACGAAATCCTCATTGGAAAATCAGCGAGGAATATGGAAATAGGCGCAATCAGGCCTCATCCGTGAGGGACTGTGAATGTTAATGGTGCAGTTTTACCACGAACCTTTTAAAGGGCCAACGGAGAGGCTTTATTATTTCAAATATCACAGTTCTGAGGGTTCCCTAAGGGAAACAGTGATAAATATTGGTTAAATGCCTATAAATTCAGCAAGGCGAAAATAAGCCAAAAGTTTGAGCTGGTCGTTTAAAAAGCTGCCTAACCTTTTATTTAATTGCCTTTCCGCAGCAAACCAGAAATAAGATCTAAACGCCGAGTGTGGTGGTTACTCCTGAACGTGCTCTGAAATATCTGCTGGAAGGGGATTTAAAGTGCAATTGCTTTGCTCTCAGCTTGAGTGCAACCAACTGGGAAAAAATTGAATTTTGGTCTTCTACTGGGTCGTGGCAGTGTGCGTCTCTGGGCAGGGCTGGAGGTGGGGGTGGAGGGTGGAGGGGAGTCCACAGAGGTGCAGCTGTGAGATGAGCAGCTTAGAATGGTGGCAAGAGCAAGGCATGCATGCCAATCCTGGCGCTTCCATTTTGTAGCTGAGTGATCCTGCATAGGTTACCAACACTTCCTGAGCCTCATTGCCCTCATCTGTTATAATAATGGTCATATTAATAGTTATATTAATATCTAACTTAGAGAGCTATAGTTATAATTAAAAGAAATAATTTATTTGCTCAACACGTATTTATTGAATACCACTACATGCCAGGCTCTGTGCTACGCTCTGGGGCTACAGCAGTGAACAAAACAGGCTGACATTTCAGTGCAGAAGACAAGTGACACAGAAAATATGTAGGTTAACAGTAGTATGTGAGAAGGGGATGACAAATGCTACAGAGAAGTAAAGCACGTGAGGTAGGTTGAGTTTTTCATACATGGCCACGATATTTCCCATCCCGCAGGCTCTGGTTAAAATATGACTTTGACATTTCTTCAGTTGAGAGGGGTGGATTTTGTGACTTTTCAAACCAATACGTGGAAGTGATGCTATGTGAATTCCAAGGCTGGGTCATGGGAGACAATGCACCTCCCACTTTGTTTGCTGAAATACTCACCTGTGAAGCCTTTAGCCACTGCGTAAAGAGTCCACTGCCCTGAGGCCACCATGCTCGAGAAAGTTCAAACCAGCCCATAGGGAGGGAACATGTGGAAGGGCCCCTGAGACTACTTGGGAGATGCAGCCAACCCCAGCTGCTTGAACCCTGCACTGTTCCAGTGGTGGCTACCATCTGACTGTAACCACATGAGAGATTCTAATGCCTCCTGGCTGAGCCCTTCCAGAATTCCTGACCTCAGAGACATGAGAAATAAGATAATTGCTGACATTTTAACTCACTAAGTTTTGGGGGAGATTTGTTACACAACAGTAGATAACTAGAACAGTCGAGAAAGGGACTCAAGAGTACGATTTTACACAGAGGAGAGAGGACTTCACTGGACATTTGATCAGTGAACTGGGGGAGGGGAAGGAGTTAAGATATCTGGGGGGAAAGTGTTCTGGACAAAGAGTGTGCCTGGTGTATTTAAGGAACAACAAGGAGATCACAGTGTGGCTGGAGCAAAGTTAGGGAGGAAGACAGGAACAACAGATGAAGTCAGAGACCAGATAGTGAGGCTTGTGGGTCATTGGAAAGATCAGTTTTACTCTGAGTTGCAAAGTTACTGGATGGTTTTGGGCACAGCAATGACAGGATATGATTTCTGTTTTAGTAGGAATACTCTGGCTTCTCTGCTAAGACTGGTACCTAGATTATTACTTTCATTACTGCATCTCCATATAAGGCAAAGGTCAGTTCCGTAAGGTGAAGTAATTTATCCTAAGACACTAAACTACTCATGCAGAGATGGGATGCAAACCCAACATATCTCTTTTAAGTCCTACGAAAGTGAACTTTAGAGAAACTTAGCATCCCCCTGTTACTTTGGGACTGGAGGTCACTCTTCCCTCACCTCTTCTTGTGCTGACCCCCTTTTTTGGAGGAAGTAAAGCATCATAGTCACAAGCTTGGATTCGGGAGCCAGACGGAGTTCAAATCCTGCTGCTTTATAACTCACAAGCTATGTCATGTTGGGAAGTTACTTACCCTCCTCAATCTGTGCCTCAGTTTCCTCATCTGTAAAATGAGAATAACTGTACCTGCCTCAGAGGGATCTTGGACACTAGCCCATTGCCTGGCATATAGTAAGTGCTTAATCCTGTCACTCTGTTCATAGGCACGGCCATCTGCACTCTGCCTCCCTCAAAGCTGCGTTAGAAAAATCATCACTTGACCCTCAAACCCTTATTCCCTGCCACCTCTACCCATATTCTGTTTCCTTTTTGGACCAATGGCACTTTTCTCTACACCATCCCAGTCAGAACTTCTAATCTCAACCTCTATGTCCTGAGGAATTCTACCTTGTCCCCCACTGTGATTTCTAACTCCTCTCTGTGGCTACTTTTGTCAAAACCTGCTCGGGAGACTAGGATAGCTCAGGAGACCTGGCTTTCCACCACCCTTCCAGACTCTCCTCCTCTGTCTCACAATAGCGACTACTCCTAGGTGGCCCTCATCATCTGCATATTTCACCCAGTCCCCATCGCCTTCCATGTCCTCTCCTACCTCTGGGACCCCGTCTCATCTTCCTGGAGGATTTGAGAGCCTGGCTCATAGTCCTGTTCTCTGTTGTTTTCCTCAAGGACTTCCGACATGCCTGCAAGCAGTGTTCCCACAGCCTGGGCTGATGCTTCCTAAAGCTCTTCATTTTTCATGACCTTTATGTTGGTCCCCTGCCAGTTATATCACAGGCCTAATGATGCCATTGTCCTCACAGTTTCTCGGAGCTGCTGCCCGTCCATGATCTCTGGGGCAGAGGAAAGAGCGCCACCCTCAGAATCCCAAGCCCTGACATTGCTGCTGAGGGACTGGGCGATGAGCAAGTTACTCTCCCCATCTGAGCCCTAGTTTTCCTCTCTGAAGGGGGGGACAGGACAACTCGTAGAAAGAACACTGGCCTGGGAGCTTTAGTTCCAGCTTCTCTGTGTGACCTTGAGCAAATCATTGACAATTTATTTTTATTTTGTTGCCCGGGCTAGAGTGCCATGGCATCAGCCTACCCCACAGCAACCTCAAACTCCTGGGCTCAGGGGATCCTCCTGCCTCAGCCTCCCGAGTAGCTGGGACTACAGGCATGCGCCACCATGCCCGGCTAGTTTTTTCTACATATTTTTAGTTGGTCAATTAATTTCTTTCTATTTTTAGTAGAGACAGGGTCTTGCTCTTGCTCAGGCTGGTTTCGAACTCCTGACCTCCTCCCACCTCGGCCTCCCAGAGTGCTAGGATTACAGGCGTGAGCCACCAAACCCGGCCGACAATATCTAGGTTTTATTTGTTTATCTCTAAATTGAGGCGGCTAGAGGCGAATGGTCTTTGATGGTTCCTCTAAGCATAAAAACTTTTATGTTCTTCTTTAAGATAGAAATTCTATTTTTGATCCCCTCTCCTCCTTCCTGCGCCCCCACTTCCTCACTCTGACAGGAGCAGCTTTTAGTTCTCATGATGGTCCACAGTCTTGAAATGTCCCCTGTGCTGTCCCTGTCCCCTGTGTTGCACCCTTATTGGGCCACTTGCAGTTTCCCAGGTATCCACACCCTCCCCTCTCTGCTTTTGCGCCTGCTGTGGCGTTAGCATGGAAAACCGTCACCCACTGCTCTTACAACATAGCTCCGGGGCCTCTTTTATATTCCCTGGGAGCCTCTGGACACCCTGTCCCCTGCCTGCTACCTGTCGGCGTAGCTCCCTTCGTTTTCCTCTGCCAGAGCCTTGTGCCACGAGATTCTCTACTCAACTCTGAGACCACCGAGGAAGGGATCGGCCATGTTTGCCTTTGCCTCCCCATCTCCTAAGGCAGGGCCAGGCACACGGAACTGACAAACTGCCTCTTAGAGAACGAAGAGATCCCAGCACACCGAGAAGGGTGCACGCGCCGTTAGGACCTGAGCTGCGGGTTTGCCTTCTAAGCACAGACCAAATTTAGAAGCCCAACTCCCTCAATTCAAAAGGCACGGACTTGCAGTGGGCCAGCTCCAGAACGCCTCACCAGGGCATCCCCTTCCTTCCTACACCAGCCCCGTTCGTATTCTCTACGTTTTTTTAGAATTTTAAACTAAATCCTTTATTTCAGAACAAACACAAAATAATTTTCCAGGCTGAGAAAAGGTCTGAGGTAGAAGATGGAAGCTTTCTCATTGCCGGTGCTCTTCTACACCAATGGGATTGGATGGAGGGAGAAAAAATGGCCAAGGGTGGGGAAAAACTTCGTGATGAACGCTGAGTGTTAACTGACACCCACTGCAGACATAACGTATAATCTTTTCTTAGCCACACAACATCAAGGACTGGTTAGTTCCAGGGAAGGGCTCCATTTCATCATCTGGGTGGGTCCCCTTTCCCCGCACGGTCCGCAATGCAGTAGAGCCAGTAGAACCAAACACCCCGTTCATCTGCGAGAGAATGTTTAAATAACACCTGTCCGATCACGGCCCTCACTGCCTTGTGCTGTTGGGAAAGGGAAAAAAAGACAAAACCAGAAAGCAATAAAACCCAAACCCCTCTGCAAGTCAGCTGGTGCCTGTCCTCCCAGGGTATTTTTAGGGGAATTTGTGCTGGGCCTCCCCCTACCCCCACCCTCTGTCCCCTCATCCCACCACATCAGTGAGGCAAGAGGCAGAGGGACAGGTCTGGTCATCTGCACTGGAGTGGGCCGGTGCAGATGCCCAGAAACACAATTTGGGCCACAAGTAAAATCGGGCACACTTTTAGATTAGGTTACACATGTCACGGTGTGCACAGGAAGCAAGCAAAGGAGTTTTTTGAGGGATGTGTCACCTGTAGGCAGAATGGACGGTCCCGTCTGCCCTGGGGAGGAGCTCCCTCTGGTAAGGACTGAGGAGCTGGAGCCTCGAGGAGGGTGTTGGTTCGGAAGATGGAGGAGACGATATTCCCGGTGGTGTTGATGGTGCTTTCGCTGCCTGAGCTGGACGCGGAGCTGCTGCTGGCAGCGTAGGCGCCGAGGCCTGGCAGGAGGCCCGCGCGTCTGCAGCGGAGGGTGGAGGGTGGAAGTGTTTCCAAGAGACTTGCAGGACGAGGCCTCTTGATTCTTGTCATCTGGGTCGGGGTCTGGTTTCCGTCCTTGCACACTGCTGCCACTCCCTGAGCGCTTAGGGTTCACGGCTCCCTCCGACAGCTTTGCCTGGGAGGACTCCTTCCTGGTTTCTGTGAGTCGCACGGCCACTTATGCTCCACTTCCTTCTTGCTTTCTGAAGAAATTCCAACCTTCTTGAGATTATTTCTGTATTCCGTCAGTTCTTTCAGTTCGTCTTTTCGTAGCTTGTGTATTGGTTCCTGCTGCTGAGAAACCTCATCAAGGAAATTGGTCTCACCTTCATCTGAGCCTCTTTCCATGTTTTTGAATTTGAACCACGATGATCAGCTGGTACTCCCCACAGCTCTACCAGTTGTTGATGGCTGGGTTGATTCTGATTGTTCCGTGCCCATGCCATAACAATATTTAAATATTTTGATATGATGACGGCTAGAACTTACAAGTTAGACATGGAACACAACTGCAGCCCAAACAGGAACCTGGTACGGCCAGGGCACCACAGTAAAGTGGACAAATGCAATGGACTGCATGTTTATGTCCCCCCAAATTCCTATGTTGAAATCCTACCCCCCAGGGTGACAGCATTAGGAGATGGTGGTTTTGAAAGGTGATTAGGTCATGAGGGCAGAGCCCTCAAGAATGGGATTAGTGCCCTTATAAAAAGGACCCCAGAAAGATTTGCCAATTCTGCCATGGGAGGACACAGTATAAGGAAACAGGCCCTCACCAGACACCACATCCACTAGTATCTGGGACTTCCCAGCCTCCAGAACTGTGAGAAATAAATTTTTGTTATTTCTAAGCCATCCATTCTGCGGAATTTTGTTATTATAGCCAAAGAGGCCAACACAAGGGTCTGCAGATCCACAGATGGCCAGTTTTCAAAAGTAACATTATGAGGATGAAAATGGCTCCTGCTTTTCTCTCCCTGAGGTTTAAAATAAGACTGACACTTTATGGACCAAGTAAGTTCCTGGACTGAGAAGTTTTCAGAAAGATACTGGGCTTCCTGCTAATGAGAGAAAGTAGGAATTCAAGCAATTAGTGAGAAAAATAAGAGAGATCTTGTTCCATTTGTAACCCAAGTTGAAAAAGCAGGTCAAAATGGCAAACAGAACACTGAGAACAAAACTATCTACATGCTTGGCTGTAAAGGATGAAGTAGCCCAGAAATTATAGATGAGAAAATCTATTATTGGAAAATTCAGTCCAGTTTGTTGAATCAAATCTTTGAATTGACTTCAAATAAAATCTCATTTCTATAGAAATGAAGCTTCTACTCAAAATCAACCAAGAGCAAAAAAGCCACATCATAGCAAGGAAAATTGGTCAGTTGTTTCCATGCAGAACTGAATTCAGAAAAATAACCATGTTTTTGAGCAATATCTTGTCATCAGCTATAAGTTCTGCCTGGAAAAAGTCAAGTGATCCTTCACAGTCCAACATTACGTAGATAAAACATGGACGCCATAGCCACTCCTCCATGAGCAAAATAGATAAGCCACAAAAAGTATGATTAAAGGAGTTACTTGCATCCCTGCGGTACTCGCCTGGCAGTGCTTGGCTATTCATGCCACCTGCTTCAGCTGGGTTCTTGGTAGGCTCTGTGTGTTCTGTGTGTGTACATCATGATATACCCTCAGTAAGTGCTCCAAGAACACTTACTGTTGATGTTATTGAATGTGTACAGAGAACTTTAAAGGGGCTATTTTAATCCTAAGGATGGTGGGAAATCAATACGATCTTCCTGGGCACAAGAAAAGATCACAACTTTAGGGAGAGTGACAAAAGGTGGAGAGTCACAAACGGGGCATCCAAATCCTGTAAGTAGCACCTGGCAGTGTATGCTCTATCTCTTTGCCATGTGTCCGTGTCTAAGTCGTTAACGAGCATAACAGCCCTTCTGATCGCCAAGGATACTGGAAGCCTTCATGGGTTTACATCTTCTATGTGAGTTCATCAAAACAAAGGTGCAAAAAAGTGAACTATAGACAAAGAGAAGAAGGATTTTTGCCTTTTCTACCTTCTGGGGTACTACTGAATAAGTAAGAAAGTATGCTTTTTACCTACCTATTATTCTTACTTTTTCTCCTTTTCATGATTCTTCTTATTCTTTTCTCTTGATCTCTTTTGCATGAATACACACATAAGACTGGCTGTATGATTTTTTTTTCCTTTTTGGATAGGAACTCATACTGACCCTTCCATAGTAAGACCATAGGAAAACAAAATGCAAAACCATTCAATAAATATCTATCACAGATAGATATTTGCTTTTTCTAGATAAGTTCTTGTGATAGTTACTATGGAAGATAGATGTTCAGAGCATTAGTTTTGCCTTCAGTGAGTCTAAAACTCCTTGGGGGCATATAAGGCATGAACACACACATAAATAACAAAAGCAAGCAAGTATGCAGCAAATGCCAAAAAGATTCGTGAAACCAAGTGCATAGACTTTCAGGAAAAGGAAAGCTCTTCTTGAAACTGAATGGAGATGGTGAAATTTGAGCTAGGTTTTTAAAGTTGGACCCAGAATTCAACAAGGGATGATGTGTGCAAGACATTCCAGAAAAAGGTAGTGCTGCGAGCAAAGGCATGGCCGGGTGGAATCCTTGATTTCCACTGGCGACAATTAGTTTTCTAGTTTGGTTAAAAAGTGGGTTGTTGTCTGTCATTGGCTAGTAGTAAATTTGGCTGGAAAGTTGATTACAGTTTGACTGAAAAGGGCATTGAATATCAGGCTAAGGATAAAGCAGTAGTTTTCCAAACTTTTTTTTTTTAGCTTTATTCTAAAACATTATTATGGAATGGGCGCAGAGCTGCTAAGGCTGAAGTGCTTCCTCCCATCTCACTCACATACTTTGGTGACTTTAGGGAGCTCCCCGGAACCCTTAGGACTCTACAGAGTACTCTGCTAAGAAATGCATTTTGTACCAGGCACGGTGCAGCCATTAAATATTTCTAAGCATGGGGATGACAAAATTAGAATAGAATATTCTGGAGATATACCTGGCATTACCGTTGAATTAGTTGGCAAGGGACAGAGCAGAGACAGGAAAACAGAAAATAAAAATGCCCTGGCCAAATGTTTGCACTGAGTAAATACAGTCGCCTACAACCGACAGCATCCATGTGGAGTTGGTTCCAGGACCCCCCTCAAATACCAAAATACATGGATGCTCAAGTCCTTGATATAAAATGGTATAGTATTTGCATATAACCTACCACATCCTCCCGTATACTTTAAATCATCTCTAGATTACTTATTATACCTAATATAACATAAATGCTATGTGAATAGTTGTTATACTGTATTGTTTAGGGAATAATGACAAGAAAAAAGTCTGTTCATGTTCAGTACAGATGCTTTTTTTCCCCTAAATATTTCCAACCTGTGGATGCAGCAGCTACGGACACCAGAGGGCTGAATGTACTTGCTGGATGAATGACAATATCAGGGCGGGAACAACAGAAAGATATTGTCAAGCAATTATTGATAACTCTTGCTACTGATTGATTATGGGAGACAAGAAAGGTTACGGTAAAAAATCCAAGGTTTCAAGTCTGGGCTCCTGGGAGAAGTGTGGTAGCTCTAATAGGAAACGAGAAAAGCTTAAGAGGAACTGATTTGATGGGGAAGATTATGCGCTGGATATTTAGCAGGTTAAATACATTGGAGAGATATTCAATCGGAAACGTCTAGGGACGTTTGGAAATGGGAGACGGGGACTTAAGAGAAAGACCAGACTTATTGACGCAGATGTAATAATGTAATAAGGCCCCAAGCGTGGACGAGATGGCGTAGAGAAGTGGAAGAGGTGAGGCAGATTCTGGGAAACAGGGGCATTTAAGGGATAGGCGGGGAAGGGAAAGGAAAAGAGATAATGGGATGTTTAGAGAGGGAAAAGAAAACCACAATCATTTCATGTCACAAAGGCCAAGTGAGAGACGCTCTGAAGGAGGGAAGAGCAAACACAGTCAATTGCTCCAAGGGCACAAGAAGGAAGAGAATCGAGAAAAGGTCACGGTATTTGGGACTTATCAGTTTCCTCCAAAAGAGCAGTTGCAGGTAGTGACAAAGCAGGTCTGATGATACTGGCTTAAGGAACAAAAGGATGGAGAAGAAATGGAAATAAAGACGTAGGCCAGGCTTTCAAGAATTCCAGCAACGAACAGAAGAAGGGAATGAAGCAGTAACTCGATTGCAAGAACCTTTTTCTTTCATTTTTGAAAGTCTGGGAGAATCCTAAGCATGCGTATGGGCAAACAGAAAGAGTCAGTCAAAGGGAAACCGATAGTGAAAAAAAAATTAGCCAAGTTAAATTTTCTGAGTGCTTAAAGCCGTACTTTTCAAAGTTGGAGATACAGTTAGTGAGAACAGAGTGCTTGAAACACAAGCGTAAGTCTCGTAATTGGACAATTATCGCATGCAAGTCTGCAGCTTAAGAAATCCCATGAAATACACTTTACCTGGAAAGATGCTCATGTGTACCCACTTACTCATCTGGCAGGAGGCTAAGCGGCAGTTCTTTCAGTCGGCACAAACAGCGGAGATGTTTATCACCTTGCAACACTGTTATGGGCCATCATAACATTAGGCTGTTTGCACAAGTGCTTGAAAATACTGAGCCGTAATTTCAAGGAAAGCACACTAACCTCCTCAGGCTCTGCGCAAAGTAGATTAAAACTCAGTTCTGCCCAACAGGAGCCTAAGGAAACGTGAAAACTAAACGTAACGTGGTGTCCTGGATGGGTTCCTGGAACTGAAAAATGACATTAGGTAAAGACAAAGGAAATCTGAATGAAGGACGGACTTTAGTAAAAGTCAGGTCTCAATGTTGGCTCATTAATTGTAATCAATGTGCCATGCTAATGTAAGATGTTAATCATTGCAGAAACTGGGTGTGAGGTATGTGGGAACTCTCTGTACTATCTTCTCAATCTTTCCGGAAATCTAAAAATGTTTTAAACACTAAAGTCTATTAAAAACAAAAATACTCCCCAAAACTCAACCCTGACTTCAGAGCCCGGAAACAATACCTGAACCCCAGCCATTTGCATTCTGAAAGCAAGTAGAGCAAAATGTATGGACCATCTGGAAAAGAAGGGAGATTTTTACGGCACATAAACACGCACTGGTAGCCTGTGGTCTTCGTGACACCGTCTTTCTCTGTCTTGGGATCGGCTTATTAACGTGAGTTCCGGTCACACCCTCTCAGCTTTGGCTACAGGAAAAGGCAGGATTTAGATCTACAGCCCACTCCTAGCAACGTCGACAGCGCCTGTGTTCATTTGATGTAGCCATCGTGCCTGCGCTCTGGAGCCCAGGCTTAGGTTCAAATCCTGGCTAGCTGGGGAATCAGCCCAGTTGCTCAGCCTGTCTGGGTCTGTTCCTCATCTGTGAGATGGAAATGATAAAAGTGCCTGCTCAGAGGATTGCCGTGAGGATTAAATGAGCTACTACATGACCAGGCACACAGTAAGGGCCCAGCTATTTATCTGGGGCATTTTGTATGTTAGTCTTATCCCCCCACTTTATCATTTCCAGCCCTCATTCTGCCCATGCCCCTATGTCCTCATTTATTTACTTGTTATTTTGTCCTTTTGATGTATTTTGTTCAGTCGTTTTGAGTCTTTAACCATGTTAGTCTTCTCTCAGGTAATTGATAATCGATTGTGGAACTATTGATATTTTTCTTATTAGTGATTTTTGAAACACAAAATATAAATCTTTTATGCATGGCTGGTGTTAGGATGTGGTTCTGGACCCTGAGGTTTAGGGTTGAATTTTACTATAGTTTTTAATGTGTGTGTGTATCTTTTTTAAACCACTAAAATCAGCCCACTAACAAAAATAAACATAAGCAAAATGTAATATTTTGCTAGGCTAAGTCAAGATCATTTTGATATGCTAGAAGTTTCCAATATAAACTGTACCTGTTGGTTCAGTAAACTGGTTCAATCATAAACGTCTCCATGCACGTACACGCTACTAAATCTTGCTTGGTGTTAATGGGTATCAGCATTAGCTCAACTGTCATTGTAGCCCCCATGCAAAGAACTACCAGTTTCCTGGTGCTTCAGGTGTAAGGTTTAGCTTTAACAGGGTCAAGAGAACTGGGCCACTTATTTTTTAAATATGAGAGTCTCCTACATTGAGTGGGAAGATTCAGTTCATCATTTGATAAGCTAAGTCCCATATTAATGCTCCTTCAGAGAATCAATGCAAAATTTGTGAAAAATAAAATTATTTTTAAAATAAAAATGCTTTGAAAAGCTGGGTCTATTTTATAGTCCTGAATCTTTATTGGATTGGTGGCATGGTTGGTTCCAGCAGACACCCTAAAACTTTTTTTTAATGTATTTCGCATACACAGAGATCTTTTATCCATCTTCAATTTATTTAGTATAAGAAATGAGGTAAGGAATAAGCTTATTTTATTTCTTCCTCCAATGACTAGACAATTATCTCAATACCAATTACTGCATGACCAATTTCCCCCCCACTGGTTCACTCTGCCACCTTTATTTTCTATTAAATTAGTTTATGCATTTGCAAGTCCGCATTCCTGGACTTGATGTCTGTCTCATTGATCTGGTAGCCTATTCCTGTACCAGTTCTGATTTAATTACTGTAGCTTCATAATACATTTTAATATTTTGTACTTTCCTTTACAGAAATTCAATTTAACATTTCCTGGGATTGGCACGCTTTGCTGTACAACACTGGAAAGGATTTAGAATGGGTGTTTTTCTTTTTCATCTAAGACAATTGTAATTTTGGAGAGTGTGTAGTAAGAAAATTTCAGTGTTCTTCCAGCGAGCTGCCTGCTCTCTTACTCTCATTCTGTCTTTACATCTTAATTACACTGAAGTTGAGCCTCAAACACTTCATAGTTTGGAGGAGGTGGGCAAACATTCCAGTCAGGCACAGCATCTGCTATGGCTTTGCACTTCTTTAAATCTCCCCTTAACTCAGAGAGGATCGGATCAGATCTCTCTATAAATTTTATTCCATAAAAATATACTACACACAATAGCTCTTGTCTCTGATCTTGCTCTTTGAACAGACAGGTCATTTAGGTTATTGTTTTGTTTTTCTCTTCCTTCTTTTTCATTCTTTTTTCTTCCTATCAGCTTTAAGAGTTATATATCTTTTGGTTATTGTTAGCACACTACCTAATTTATACTTAGATCTTAGAGCTAATCAATTTTTAGCTCTTTTACTAATTTTTCATTCAGTAAAAGGTAAGTGGCTTCCAAGTCTTTCCATTTTCAACAGAGAAGAGGAAGGGGAAGATATCACAGCATAATCAAAATAGGTTCTGAAGATACAGAGGAAGGAAGGAAGGAAGGGAGGAAGGGAGGGAGGGAGGAAGGAAGGAAAGAAGGAAGGAAGGAAGAGAGGGAGGGAGGGAGGGAGGTGTTTGTACATCCCCTGTTGAAGTGGCCACCAGACAGTCCATCCAGCACTGGAAGAAGATGGACCTTTTATCTACTCTCTCTATGC
This sequence comes from Lepilemur ruficaudatus, assembly GCA_963574885.1. Classification (NCBI taxonomy): domain Eukaryota; kingdom Metazoa; phylum Chordata; class Mammalia; order Primates; family Lepilemuridae; genus Lepilemur; species Lepilemur ruficaudatus. The sequence continues at coordinate 25,448 of CAUYRT010014049.1, forward strand.
TGTTGGGAAAGGCCCTTGTGTCTCACCTTGCAGGGAGGGATGACTTCCCAGCACATTTGCATGCTCCAAACTCTGATTCTAACAAAGAAAAGGAGAAAAGGAGACCTGGCAGAGATGGAAACATCCTTGAGTCAGAAGCCTTCCTTGTGAAAGCTGCCAGGGACTGAGTAGCCCATGGGTCCTTCTAGTGAACCATTCTCTGAGTAGGAGATGGTGACAGCCCTTTCCTGGGGCCTGGTTGCATGTTGGCATAACTGCTCTGCAGATAAGAGGGCCCTGCAGACTTGTGGGTCCTTGAAGGTGGTCAAACTTCAATGCCAAGGAATGGATGTGGAAAGCCAGAAGAGTTGCCCTAGAGTTCCTCCATCAGCTAGAATCTCAGAGGTTGTTTCCTCCAGAAAGCCCACCCTGGCCTCTGGTCTGGGTAAGGCAGCTCTGGGTTCCTATAGGCACAGCCTCCTCCATCTCAGTGTGGATCAAGTTTCATTAAGCATGTCTCTTCCATCCCTCCTCCGAGCTTCATGGGCATGGACTATGTCTATTTCACCTCATGACCTTTTGGAGCCTGAGTCCAGTGACCCTATCACCCATTGCTAAGGCCCAGAGGGACAACCTTCCTTCTCATTTTTGCTAGATACTCATGTCCATGTTGGGTACATAGTATCTTATAACAATGCTTGGGCATTGCTTCCAGGAAGAGAGGAGTCAGCATGCTCTGTGAAATATGAGGAATCAAAATACTTAACAGTTTGTTACAGGCATGCAGTCAAAAGATAAGACAAAGTGGAAAAAGAATCTGTTAGAAGCTCTTTATTAGAACAGCCAATTAGACCTAGAAAGTAATGAGATACCACAAGCTCGATGACAAGAAGTGAAGACTAGTCAATGAAAATTGGACATAAGCTTTAAATCTTGAGTTAGAGAAATGAATAATTCGAAAGAAACATAATATTAACTATGCTGAACGTATTTTTTGTAGGAATAAGAAAGGAATCAGAGAATTTTCCAAAGGTAATTAACTGTTAAAAATCTTACTTAAATGTACTATTTCTAAAATGAATAATAAGCTAGAAATGAAGGCTTGAGAAACAAAATATAAGATCTGAGAAAACACACTCAAATACTTTTCTGAAGAATTTCAACACTGAAGTGAGCTCTCTTTTGTCACACATGGCTAAAAATCTTCCTATATCGGGTTTTGCAGCATTTTCATGGAGTACGTTTTGGGAGTTACTGTATATAGTTTTAAAAATGCAATTGTTGGCAAACATTTTTTTAAAAGAAGGAGAGCAGATTTATTTTACCAGATTTGTGTAGGAATAAAGACATAGATTCCAACCTTTTAACTGTTACTATATCCATACAAGGGTTCACATTCTGCATAAAGAGCCATTCAACTTTTACATATTTAGGGTCCACAGTCAGAGTTCCAGCCTCGTTTACAAAGTTTGGTTAGACAAAGCCCGGTGACCCATTCCAGCATCTACCCTCCCCCCTGAGAAAAGGTGGCAACTGAGATCACAGGCAATTGTCCCTTTATCCAATTGGTTGGGCCGCTGAAGATGTGGATCTTATTCTAAAGCTCTCTAATTTTCTGTTGGAAGCACAACATTGGACTTGGCCGGGCACACAATTTCAAGAGGGACTAAGGCCACCCTTGGCTTCCATAAAATTGTTCTTCCAAGAGAACGGATGTAGATGCCCAATGCCTTGCTGTAGCTGCTTTGTCTTTGGGTACTAGGTGATTCCAAAGAATCATTTGCTATTTGACCCAAAGGAACACGACTGCCAGAGGGAAGAAAGGCAGCCGAGCTGAAATCAGCAGTATTTAAAGATCAAGGCAAGAAATGAAGCTGTAAGCAGCTGCGAGAGCCGCAGCCCCTGAGGATGCTGAGCAAACGCTACCCGGCCATTGGCACATCAGCTTCCAACTCTACTGGATCCCCTATTACAATTCTGACTTGTTTCACTCAGTTTTAGAATTACTGTCAAAATAACAGTATGCCACTCCTGGGTTCTTGTGAAGGTCAAATGAAATAATGCAGCTCAAGCACTTAGTGCTGAACCTGGCATACAGCAAGCACCTAATGAAGAAACAGGAGTCTTGGAGTGTCCTGCAGAGATCAGAATCAGTGGACTAGATACACACACAGCAACAAGGATGGCTCGTAAAAACCTACTTGAGTGAAAAAAAGGAAAGATATATAACAAAGCACCGTTATGCAAATTGATAATATAGGCTTATACAATTTGTAAGAACGCATATAAATAAATGCACATTAAACGTATTAGCACAATTACCTATGGGTTGCTGGCTGGGGTAGGGGAGTGTCCGTGAGCAGGACTGGGGAATAAATACACGAAACAAGAGGGAGGACCGAAAGAGGTGACAGTGAAAATGTGCCAGGAACTGAGGCGTATAATTAACTCCCCGCATCTGAGGTTAAAAATAAAGAGATAACAATCGTCATTATTATTACTGCTAGATCTTCCACTTGCTCTCAACGTTGGAATGTTGGAATATCCTTCAGACAGCACCCTCCTTGGACTTGCTCAGGCGGGGGAGCTTTTTCCTCTAGCTTTCTAGGTGATTTAACACATCAGGGAATAAGTATATAAAAAGGCTCGGTGCTCCCCTGGGTAGCCTTTCTGGACTTCAGAGCTAAATTGTAAAGTTGGTTCCACACATGTGAGTTCATCTATGAAATTAGGGCAAGGTAGGAAACTGACATGGAAAAAAAAAGTGATTTATTATTTTGTTACTATCCCTTACAAGCAGAAGGTCATCTGCCTCTTTTTGGCCATTAGTTTAAGGCAAGATAAACCGAACGTGGCTATTATCGCATCTCTTCAAAGGCACACTCAGGTCCCGCTGCTGCGGGAGGTCCGCCATCTGCATGTCCGGTGATACAGTAAGTAACCGTGGCGCCTTCGCGGTGCAAACTCTCACTTAGCTCCATCAGTGCTGGCACAGCGGAAAGAAGAGATCGAATATGTTCGGATTTCAAAGGTAACAGAAAGAAGCTGGAAAACAGCTACTGGCCAAGCCTGAGCGTTTCGGCGGAGACTGGTGCAGCCTTGTGTTTTTCCACTGACAGCTGAAAATGAGCCCAGCTTCGGTGAAGCTTTTTTCTTTCCTTCCTCAAGGTTATCCACAATTCTAATTACCGGTTCTCTCCGGACAGCAAGAAAATGGATTTGGGGGTTTAGGATTGCTGTTCTGTTATCCATTATAGGATTGATAATAAGTTCCTCCCCCATGTTCTCTGCTTGTAACGACAACACTCACTTCCTGACACTGCTGCATGTGACCAAGTGTGATTATTACCCTAAGGTAAACACGGTATTAGCAGCCCACAAAGGGACCCTGTCCTGTCACCTCCACTCTCTGCTTGGATGAGACAGCTCCTCTCCTGGCTTCACCGACAAGGTGCTGTCCCTGTTCTTCTCTGTCTCTGATTGGCTTCCTCTTTAATGGATCATTTTTCTCATCCTTCTCTCACTCCCAAGCCAGAGATTTTCAGATTTTCGTGTGTGTGTGGTGAGTCTGCACGTGGCATGCAGACACATATCAGAATCTAGAACTGAGCACAGAGTTTGAAGACAAAGCAGCACCTTGTCCCACTGCTTTGATTTCAGTCACAATATTTAATATGACTTGGATTATCAATAACATTAAATGAGAGTGTGAAGCTTTCGTGTTCATCAAAGGGGATTGGAGTTTCTCAGAAAGCCTAAGAAACCTGGCTCTATCTGTGGGTATGTTTGAAGGTTTGATACCCAGACTGCAGCAGACTGTCTCTGCACACCGACTTTCTCTCTCCACTGCTACAGCTTTCCTGTTCACTTCTATGTAAACAACTCCTAATTCCCTAGACCAGAGTCTCCTTATTTTTTTGTCCCAATCTTCTGTGAGTACAGTCTAGTGATTTAAAGAATGGTCTCTAGGGTCAGACCACCTGGGTTCAAATCCCAGCTCTGTGCTAACCAGCGGGTGTAACCTTAGCAAACTACTTTATCTGTGCCTGTCTTCATCTATGAGATGGGGGTGATGGTGCCTCATATATAGGGTTGCTATGAGAATTAAATGGGAGTCATACGGTGCCAGCCATGCAGTAGCTGCTCAATAAATATTTATTTTTCTTGTCCTTTTGCCTGGAATAATGCACACACCAAACAAATCTTGCAAATAATTTCAAAGCATTTTCTAAAATTGCTCTTTTCAAGGTTACCAACAAATTCAAGTTCTCCAGGTCCAATGCCTACCTTTCTGTTCCAATCCTACCACTTCCCTCTGCAGCACTGGCCAGCCTTCCTGAAACCCTTTGTCCCTTGATTCCTAGGATTTTACAGCCTAGGGGCTTTCCTTCTGCCCCGTAGGCCTGATTTTGAGTGGCTCCTAAGGACTTAGCAGCCAGAAGCTATCTAGCTTCTCTATCTGTACTCTCCCAGAATGACGCTCTTCTCCTGTCCCCTGGGTTTAAACACCAGTCACATGCTGAGAATCTCAGATCACCAGCCCCAATTTCTCCCTTGAGCCTCAGACTCACCTAATGCCACTGCTTGGATATCTAACGCTCCTCTAACCCCGCATGAGCACAACAGACTCTTAATTTCCTCTAGTCTTCCAAATCTGCTACTCCCCAAGTCTCACCTCCGCCGGTTGTGCAGAGAATAGACTTGTGCAGAGGAGAGAAAGGATCCCCCACAGGAGTCCAGGACAGAGGAGTTTACAGCTTAGATTGGAGTTGTGCCGTTGGAGATGGGCGGTGGTCATGTACAGATGCTCTCAGCACGGGATGGGGTGAGGAGGGGCAGGCTGGGTGCCAGGCGCCTAAACTCAACGGGAGGACAGGCAGAGTTAAGAACGGAAGAGCAAATTTCACATCAAAGGCTGCTAAGGGCAAACAATAGGGAATGTTCAGGAAACCCAAAAGCACGTGTGCTTTGCAGCGTACCAGTGAAAAGATGTGCGAAAAAGAAGACTCTTCTCATGAGAGTGTTTTGGGGAAGGCCAGTCACGGTTAAAGTGAATGGAATGTTGCTGAAAAGAGTAAATAAAACCATCGCAGATCCCTATAACCAGATGTCATTTCTCAGTCCTCTAAATTCTCATGGTTCCATATATGTATGTGTCTCCCTTTTATAATTTTTAAAAATTATATTTCAAACATACAGAAAATTCTAGATTAATGTTACACATCTCCTTAAAGCTATACCTACCACCTGGCTTTAACGTAGGTACCCTTTTAATGGCACCTCCCCCGTAGTGTTGCATTGTTGTTACTTCGCTTTCTTCTCCTGTGTTATACAGCAGTGGCTGGGGGCAGGCGCTCGCGCTCCTCTGTGTCTCAGACGCACCTTGCACAGCACCTGACACACATTAGGCCCCCTAATAGTTGCAGAATTGAATTGAGTTCTTGAAAAACCTCAAAGACACCTTCAGGAAAAAGGCAAGTGCAGCAAGCAGCTTATACGATCCTCACAGATTTGAGGAGCTGCAGCTATTTTTAAGGTGTATTAATTCAGAGGGATTTACTGTAAGTGAAAATAGGACAGCAGCTGCATCTCGTGACATATAACATTTAAAACTTATTTCATTTGCTGACATCCTCGGCTAATGTTTCTGGTTCAGGAATCAAAGCCACAGGCAACCCAAAGCCCTGTTTCCCCTGTAGGCTATCAATTTCTGTACCCTCTACAAATGCTAAATTTACCTGATTTGTTAAGACAAATGTTGAGCCAATAACCAAAATTTAACATCACCTACATCAGGTTCATTATTAGACAATGTTTTTGCCCTTTGTCAAGTCACAATTGCTTTGTCTTCTGCCCTGATATGACTTTCACCTATCACAAATCCAACAAAGTGCTGTATTGCCTGAAATATTAGAATTTCTACCATATTGCTCCTTGGCACAGAGCTACCTCAATGACTTACCAGAATTTCCAGAATTCACAGAAGAATCTGCTATATCCCAAGGCAAATGAGACCTTAATATTAGCAGCAAGCTTTCTAGTTAGGGAGGCAAAGACATCTGCTTTTCCCTGGATGGTCCCAGTTGTAGCTCAATTAATTATTTTAGCACTTCCCTTACACTCTCAAACGTGTCTTGGTTTAGATGATAAATTATATAGTCACCCTATCAATTCCCCCACCTAAACTTTTTACATCATGGAACTGCGTTATGTGGACAGGACTCCTATTTTTTTTTTTTTATTTGTGCAGTATCCTGTCAAACAGATTAAATAGGAGCCTTTGATTTGTTAAAGGAAGCCACACTAGACATCACAAACAAATCTTTGTTTTTGGCACGCTTTCTGAACATAACACAAACTAAAAAAACATAAGCCCATTCACCCAGATGTTACCATCATGGATTGTGCCAACATGACATAGCTGCTGTTCCATGGGGAAAAAGTAAATCATCAAAAAACAATAAGAATTAAAACTTAAGTTACACAGTAAAAATGTTCAACATTTAAAGTCCAGGACTATTTACTGAATTTAACTGAATTTAACTTCGAAACCAGCAACAACAACCCAGGATGTCTTTTTATTATAGATTGGATCACTCCCTCTCTCCTCACTTCATCCGTATCATCCCCCCTCCCCCAAAAAAGGAACATTAGAATCATGTGTAGTTGTAACTATATTTTCAGTCCAGCGATTTCAGCCCAATTTTCAGCAGTAACGTTTCATTAGAATCAAACATTTCCTAGATGGTTTAAAAACACAATGAACATCTAGCACTTTGGGAGCTTATTTGAATATAGCTTTAACTTCTTATTTTCAAAGAAAAATGAGATTTAGCATTAAAAAAAAAAAACTAAAGCAATAGCCCTGAAGGTTCTTTGAAAAAAAGGAAACTCAACCTGCTGTACACATTAAATAATTCAAATCAATGATCCTTTTAAGCCCTTAGCAATGCATGAACCAATGGGGGAAAGCAATCTAATATTTCATGCATTTAGGGGATTGCATGAGAAAGACTGTTAGTCTGCTTCTGCGTTTATAAATGCAAATGTATGCAGAGCAGACAGATTGGGATCTGTACAATTTAGCAATGATCGAAACTTGTAATTTTTGCAAATAGGACAGATGTCCAGACTAGTTATGTTAAGATGCTTCTCATTGAAGAAGAAACCAAACCAAACAAACAGTTCAATTCTACCTTCTCCTTTAACAGGAAACAGATAAACAAAGCCACCACAAATCAGAATAAGTTATATATCAGCTTGTTCCTTTCGTAGACTGTTAATGTTGAGAGGCAGCATATAGTGGTGGAATAAATATTTCTAGTATGTATCACTGCATTACTCATCTTCCTGTCCCTAAAACACAAAAATGAGGGGAGATGTTTCCCCACCCAAGGACCAGGGGGAGGCTAAAGACGAACTTAGCAAGTAGCTAGCTGTCTGATTCTGTGGACTATGCCCTGCTTGAATCGCAGACAGGGAAGCAGGCCAGAGCCAAAGTAAACAGTCAATAAATATGTGCTGACCGAAGGCCATTTTTATTTACTCACTTAATCTACAAAGAGCGTCCACTATCTTTTCCTATTTGTAATTTCACGGCTCTCAAGGTTTCTTTGATGATGTTGAGTGCCTAGAATGTGCCAGGCACTGAGGAAATAAAGACAAAAACATAGTTATCTGCTCTCAAAGAGCCCACAGTCTGGTGGGGAAGACAGACAATATATTATTAAGATGGGGTGCCAAGTACAGCAACGAGCGGATGTACGATGGGCCGTGGCAACCGCGATGGGGACAGGTTAGTTCTGACTGGGCCATCAGAAAAGACTTCATGACTGTAAACTGTAATTGAGTCTTGAACAATCGCCAGGTGGACATGGGAAAAAAGCCACCTTCTGAGCAGAGGTTAAGTATATATTAATAACAAAGGCGTAGAGAGAGAGGCAACCAGGGGAGTGGGAGGCACTGGGCTTACAGCGATCAATCACGTCTGTACTGATGCACGCCTACGTGCCAGGCACGGAGCGAAGCACCAGGGTACAGTCAAGACTAAGATCTGATCCCTGCCATGCTTTATCCTCTAGGTGCCAGGAGTTTAAGAAGGGGAATGACACATGGGCTACATTTGAGAATAATCAGTCCGGAGGCAATGCAGAGGACGAGGGTGGAGGGAAGAACCCAGAGGCCAGCAAGCTTACTACGGGCCTGAACCAAGACAGCGACTGGGGCTGGAGAAAGGAGGTCTGTTTGTAAGATAGACTCAGGCCAGCCTTCCTACCACGCGGTCTCTGCTCTGCTTTCGGCCGGCTCCAATGGATCCAGAGTCCATCCTTACACTGAGCTAGAATACACTCCACTGTTACCGCCACTTGCTGGCCTAGTTGTGCACTCTGGAGAAATTCAGACATGACAGCTCCTCAAACATCGGGTTTGTGTTCATGCCTGACTGCCATCAGCAGAATTCAGATAAAATATTTATATTCCTCTAACAACAACAACAAAGACAATAACAACAAAAGCAGACTTAATGCATATATTTCAAAACCTCTCTAAATCTCCTGCCCTAAACTTTCGAGGCAAGAAGGTGAGGTAAGGTCTTCCTAGACAAGCTAAGGGAGAAAGACAGTTTTAAAAATTCTGCCTTTAAAAAAAACCCCCAAACTTCAGCTTTATAGATGTTTGCTGGATTCTGAAACCTTTTGCTTAAGAATTCTCTCTCTTCTTGCTTTCCAAACTCAGTAAGTAGGTGGAAAGTGTTTTTCCATTCAAGAAAGTGGGGCTTTGTCATTACAAAGCCACCTACGCCTCTGCTGGACGGCCAGTATTTTCCAAGAATGAGCGGCAGGAGAGCTGGACAGGTCGGCTGGTAATGGTTCAACAACCCTGCCCTCAGCTTTTTCACCTTAGGAGACCCTCCTCCAGGAGCTATTTAATATGAGGGCCTACAATTCTAAGAATTCTTTTGGATTTCTATCTACAGCTTTAGAAAGGACCCTTCAGCCCAGCCCAATCGACATGGCCAGAGCCAGATGATAAACCATCGCGGGCCCTCGTCAACCAGAACTCGGCCCATGCACAGAGGGCCTTTTCTAGTCACGGAGGCCAGCGATTAATACATAACTAAGTTTGTTCAGGAAAATATAATTGAAAATTTCTGTTATGAAAGTTTTCAAACACACATGAAAAAAGAGATCAAGAGTAAAATGAACTCACATATTAACTTCCTTCAGATTCAACATTGTCAACATTTTGCCACATTTGCTTCATCAATCCTTTTCTTTCATTCTTCTTCTTTCTCCTGCCTCCTCTTCCTTCTTTCCCTCTCTTTTCCTTTTCTTTTTTCCCGTCCCTTTTCTTTCTTCCATCCCCCGTCTTTCCTTGCTGTAGTATTTTAAAGCAAATCTCTTACATCATGTTGTTCAATGCTTATATTTCAGAGTATGTTAACTCTAAAAAATGAATTTATCTTACATGACCACAATACCGTTATCACGCCTGGCCAAATGAATAATAATTCTCTAACATCATCTAATATATCGTTCCCAAGAAAGTTCTAAAAATCATAAGGCTTGAAATTTCTATTGCTTCTCTAGAGAAAGACTATGCTACAGATAGCCTTAATAGATTCATTATTGGGAAATTTTGCATATATTCAGCTTAAATTTTCATCCTATTACCGCATATCGTACCCCCGTGTATCATGTTAAATAATTAATCTCTTTTGAATGTTTACACATTTTAGATATTTGTATACATTCAGCTGGTCCCTCTTCAGTCTTTGCTTAGCTGAGCTATACACACTGAATTCTTTTAATCTTTCTTATAAATCAATCCCATCAGTCCCTTAATCATTTTGGAGTGTTACTTTGAACCTCCCCCAGCTGGCTTCTATAAGCCTGGAAGTGAGTAGTCCCAAACCAGATGCAGTGCTCCAAGAGTAGTCTCACCCAAAATAAATCGTTCCCCATTTCTTCTCTGAATGCCCAATCCCAAACCACAAGAGCCTTATTTTCTGTCATATTTTAACAGAAACAAATGTCTTATTTTCTGCTTTTATTCCCAGTTATTTTTTGGCATTACAGCATGTGTCTTATCCCTCCCACTAAACATCTGTGCCTCAGAGCACTTTTCTCCAGATGTGATGTAAACAGCATTTTGGAATCAGAAGAGTACAGAGACCCAGCTCTGCCACTCCAGCTGCGTGATTCTTGGCAAGCCACCCAGCCCTCGGTGCCACTTCGAATTCTTTATCTAAATATTAACAAATAAAAACAGATCCTACCTACTTCACAGGATTGTTGAGGGAACAAAGGAGATGACGTTAAGTGAAAGGGGTTTGCTAACTTTAACGCTGTGTGTGCATGTGTGTATATATATATACCTAGTGTACTTGTGTACACTTATACAAAAGGTGAACATCTACATTCTTTAAAGACTTTTTCTACTTGCATCAATAGCCTCTTTCACCATTTAATAATCTTTGCTGTCAAAAAATTCTTTGTTTCAGTTCAAATCTTCCTACTAAAACAATATCTTATAAAGCATCTTTGAAACGTGTAATTTGAATCCATAAACCATGAGAATTTCAGATTTGTCCTTCTCCTGTTGGATATAAATCAAGTATGTGGCATTTGCTTCTATTTACTGTTTACTAGGTTCTAAGAATCATGCTAAACACTTTGCCTGAATGACCTAATTTAGCCTTCATAATTTTGTGAAGTAGACATCATTAACATCTCCACTTAACAAATGAATAAACTGGGGCTTAGAAAAGTTAACTTGCTTAATGTTAATAGCTGATGATAAGCAGTGGGGCTGGGAAAATCTACAACACTGGACCCCATGCTGTCAACCATTGGCATGTTTTAATATTTCAAATAATTTTGGGAATCCCTACTTATAGACTAACTTCAACAAACCTATTTGCCAAGCACTTGGAGAGAAGTGAAAAGGCATGCTCTTTTCCAAAGGGTCACTGTTTGGTCAGTGGGCAACTCACAGCTGTTCAAAGAGGTCAAGCACAAGGTAGCCCTTGGCATAGGCAACCATACCAACTACCCAATGCCCAAGAAAATGCTACTCTCATCCAAAAATTCAGATTCATTCCCTTTAAGAAAAACTATTTGGTGAATATTGCTAATCATTTTTTCCTCTAATTCCACGGCTCTTGGTTACCTATTAAGTCACTGAATACCATCAATTTTCCTTTCAACTGTCCATTCAAACATCTGTTACCTGATGATGCTCTAGTTCAGAGTTCACTGTCTGAATACTACATTGCTGCACCAGACTCAGTTCTAAATGGGCTCTCTGCCTTCCCATTTCTACCTATTCAGTTTTTGCCACGCCATTGCCAGATTAATCTCCTTAAAATAAAGCTTCCATATGAACCTTTCCCCCCTCTGAAGCTTTACTCAATCCTGGCTTTTAAGGCTCTAAACGATGTAATCCCAAATGACGCAAATCCTCCTCTCCATCCGCATCAGTCTCCTCTTCGCTGGCTGAACGTGCCTTGTACGCCGCCATCTTTGCTGAAACTATTCTCCCCTCCTGCATTGCTCTCTTAACCCTTCAAATATTAAATATGGCTCAAGACCCATCTCAAGGCCTTTCTTCTCTATGCTGCTACCCCAACCACCAGATGGCCTATGCTCTCCCTCCTCTGTTTTTAGTAGGAGCTCAACAGATGTTTGCAGAAATGAATTACTGCTCCCTCAACAGCGCTATTAGGCAATACCTCTCACTGATACTTCTGTGTTCTTGTACTGCTGCTTATTTTTTTACATGTGCATCTCTTGAGTTCCCATGTGAAGTAAGTGAAAGCTTCTTAAAGGCCTGCACCGTGTCTTTCATTTGCCATACATTCTTTCCATGCACCATGGGCACTTCTGAATATTTGACAATAGACCCACTTAAATTATAAATAAAATCACCTCGTCATCACCTTTGGATCATATTGCCAGTTCTGTGAGCCAAAAGAATACTAATGACTTAAGATATGTGGCCTCTAAGTCTTGCCCTTACTAAATAATTTGGAGTTGAGAGAAGTTACTTTTCTTTTCTATGCCCCAATTTTCTCATCTATAAAGGAAGAATTAAAATGTCAAATAAACTTCAAAGCACCTGAATACACAAATGCTGATGTATTAAATGTTTGCCATTAATCAATGGCTTGACAGATTATTTTCTAAGGATTAATTTTCTAAAATTAAATACATTATGGTGTCACAAGTCAATTTATCTGTTCTTAACTACTCTTGTGATGTGGAGAGTTCCATTTCTAGCAAAAACAGTAGACAAAATAACCTCAAACCCTCCCAATTATAAATGCTTGGGGAAAAAAAACAAAAGCATTATTGAAGCTTCCACTTAAGAGCAGAAAGCTTCAAGAGAACATGAATTCCACCCTGACGGATCCAATGAGGAAAAAACTGAATAACTTCTTGAGCCCATCAGAGAGTTGAGGTTGCAAGGTAAACTAAATTCAAAAGGGTTACAAGCCTCTCTGAGGAGAGTTGGGGGGAATGAACTGTTTCACTCTGGGCAGAGTATAGAAGGAATAGGCAGTCACCATAAAAGCAGGTGTATTAGTCATGGTTCTCCAGAGAAAACAAACCAATAGGATATACCTGTGTGTGTGTGTGTGTGTGTGTGTGTGTGTGTGGAGAGGTTTACTATAAAGATTGGCTCACGGGATTACAACCTGCGGTCTGCAAGCCGGAGACCCAGGAAAGCTGGAAGTGTGTAGTTAGAAGGCCTGAGAACTGGCGAGCCAATGGCATAGATTCCAACCCAGGTCTGAAGGGAGTACCGAGGGCAGAAGAGCGATGGCTCAGCTCAGCAGTCAGGCAGAGAGAGGATGAATCCTACCTTCCTCCGCCTTTTGTTCTATTAAGGCCCTTAGCAGATTGGGTGCTGCCCACTCACGCTGGGGCGGGGAGGCGGGGCATCTACTGCACTCAGTTCACCACTTCCAATGTCGCTTCTGGAGACAGCCCCCCAGACACACTGGAAATGATATTTAATCAGATATCTGGACATCCTGTTGCCCAGTCAAGTTGACACATAAAATTAACCATCACAACAGATAAAAAGAAAACAGCTGAAGTTGGAATGAATTCTTGAAGTCCAAGAGCAACCGTTTAGAAAAAATCAACAGACACAAAAGAAGTTCACACTCACTTCCTTGCTCTTTTCCATGAGTCTCTCTTTTCCATGGGTCTTCCAGGTGCTCATGAAAAAGAGTTGGGGAGGGCAGGAGAACCAAGAGAGACGCTGTAGGTGGCACAAAGGCACAGAATTCCCTGATGCATGACACTTCTCTTACATGAAGGAAAAGCCTTAAGTTACCAGGGTAGAGGAGAGGCCCAAGAAAATATCCACTGCCTTTGATGGAAGGGTGAAAGCAAAAGCTGTCTACCACTGGAGGAAGGGTAGAAAATCAGTTCTGCTCAGGATCCTGCACTGATACAAAGCAGAGATCTGCCACTACTGGAGAAGGGGCAGAATTACAGAGAAACTCCACGCCTGAAGTCCAGGAGCTCAGGGCCTAAGACTGAGGCTGGAGTGAGAAAACTGAAAAATGACCCTTACCCCACAACAAGCGGTAACAAGCAACAACAGTCTATGGCTAGGGAAGGTCAGAAAGAGCGTGGGTCAGAGTCCTCCTGTGGCACAGATGTGAAGACTTGCTGAAATCTGAGCATGGAGAGAAACAGTAACAAAAAACCTTCTGCAATCCAGGCCCCACACTAAGACAAAGGAACAGCAGCCCACTCCTGCAGCATTAGAAATTTAGGGCACTGATGGTAAGTATAGCAACAACAAACCCAAACCCAGTTCAACTAGGGATCAGACTGCCCCAACCCCCCACACTAATGACTGGACAGAAAAAAATGTGCCTTTTTCTGGATATAAATACTATTTCCCTAAGTCTGTTTTATACACAACATTTGGCATGCAATCAAGAAATAAAAAAACCATACATACACAAGCAAGGAAAAAAAGAGACTGTTACGTGACAAAGCTATTAACAGACCGAAACTTCAATATGGTTCAAATGTTAGAACTACTAGACAAGGACTTCGAAATAACCGTGATTAATATGCTAAAGGATTTAGTGGAAAAGGCAGACAAAATGCATCATCAGGTAAAAACATTTCAGCAGAGACATGGAAACCACAAAAAGAGAGGAAAAAATGCTAGGATTTTAAAAATATGGTATCAGAAGCCAAGAATTCCTTCAGCAGGTATATCAGCAGCACACTAGGCATGGCTGAGAAAAGAATCAGTAACCTTGAAGGTAAGTCAAAAGAAATTATCCAAAGTGAAATACAAATAATAATTTTAAAAAAGCATCCAAGAGCTATACACCTATACACCCATCAAATGCTTGAACATACCTGCAATTTGAGTCCCAGAAGGAGCAGGGTGAAGGGAGAAGGATGGAACAAAATAAATATTTGAAGAGATAATGGCTAAGAAATTTCCAAAATTGATAAAGAAAAAAAAAAAAACCAAAGATGCAAGAAATTAAGAGGCCCCCAAAAGGATAAATACAATCACACCTATACATATCAAATGGCTAAAAATCAAAGATAAAATAAAATCTTGAAGGCAGCCAGAGAAACATACAAACCAGAAGATAATTCAGTAACATCATTAAAGTATTGAAGAAAAAAAATGCTAACCAACAAAGATTTACATACCCAGCAAAAATATCTTTCAAAAATGAAATAAACACTCTTTCAGACAAATAAAAGCTAAGAGAATTTATTACTATCAGACCTGTGCTATAAAAAAATATTAAAGGAAGTTATTCACAAAGAAGAAATATGATACCACATAGAAATATGCTTCTACATAAAGAAATAGAGCACCAGGATATGAATAAATATAAAATATATTTTTATGATTTTTAATCTCTCTAGAAGATAACTGAGAGTCTAAAGCCGAGGTTGGCAAGCTGCAGCATGAGGATAAATTAGCACTATTGGAACACAGCCACACCCATTCATTTATGTATGTGGCTTATGGCTGCTTTCACGCTACAGTGGGCAGAGGTGACTAGTTGCAACAGAAGCCATATGGTCTGCAAAGCCTAAAATCTTTACAGGCTACCTCATTTTATTGCCCTTCATTTTACTGCCCTTCCCAGATATTGCATTTTTTACAAATCGAAGGTTTATGGCCACCCTGTGTCAAACGAGTCTGTCAGCACCATTTTTCCAATAGCATGTGCTCACTTCGTATCTCTGGGTCACATTTTGGTAATTCTCACAATATTTCAAACTTTTTCATTATTATTACATGCTATGATGATCTGTGATCAGTGATACTTGATGTTGCTATTGTAATTGTTTGGGGGTACCACAAACCATACCCACGTAGGACAGCAAACAATCAATGTGTGTTCTGACTGCTCCACTGACTGGCCATTCCCTCATCTCCCTCCCTCTCCTCGAGCCTCACTATTTATTTCCTGAGACACAAAGATATTGAAATGAGGCAAATTAATAACCCTACAATGGCCTCTAAGTGAAAGGAAGAGTTGCATGCCTCTCACTTTAAATCAAAAGCCAGAAATGATTAAGCTTAGTGAGGAAAGCCTGTCAAAAACCAAAGTAGGCTGAAAGCTAGGCCTCTTGTACCAAACGGTTAGCCAAGTCATGAATGCAAACAAAATTTTCTTGAAGGAAATTTAAAGAGCTACTCCAATAAACACATGAAAATATGCACACAAAACAGAAACAGCCTTATCGCTGACATGAAGAAAGATTTAGTGGTCTGGATAGATCAAACCAGCCACAATGTTCCTTTAAGCCAAAGCCTAATCCAGAGCGAGGGCCTAACTCTCCTCAATTCTAGGAAGCTGCAGAAGAAAGGCTGGAAGCTAGCAGAGGTTAGTTCATGAGGTTTAAGGAAAGAAGCCATCTCCATTACATAAAAGTATAAGGCGAAGCAGCAAGTGCTGATGTAGAAGCTGCAGCAAGTTGTCCAGAAGATCTAGTTAATTGATGAAGGTGGCCACACTAAACTACAGATTTTCAATGTAGATCAAACAGCCTTATATTGGGAGATGATGCCACATAGGACTTTCCATAGCCAGAGAGGCAAAGTCAATGCCTGGCTTCAAAGCCTCAAAGGATAGGCTGAATCTTTTGATAGGGGCTAATGCAGCTGGCGATTTAAGTTGAAGCCAATGCTCACTTGCCATTCCAAAAATCCTAGGGCCTGCTTAAGCATTATGCTAAATCTACTCTGCCTGTACTCTATAAATGGAACAAAGCCTGGATGATAGTACATCTGTTTACGGCATGATGTACTGAATATTTTAAGCCCATTGGTGACACCTATTGCTGGGGAAGAAAGATTCCTTCTAAAATATTACTGCTCATTGACAATGCATCTGGTCACCCAAGAGCTTTGGTGGGGATATTACAAGGAGATTAATGTCGTTTCCATGCCTGCGAACACAGCATCCATTCTGCAGCCCATGGATCGAGGAGTAATTTAAACTTTCAAGTCTAGTTTTTTAAAAAATACATTTTGTAAGGCTATAGTTGCCGTTGATAGTGATTTTCTGATGGATTTGAGTAAAGTTAATTGAAAACCTTCTGGAAAGGATTCACCATTCTATTAACAGATGTCATTAAGAACATTTCTGATTCACGAGAGGAGGTCAAAATATAAACATTAAGGGAGTTTGGAAGAAGTTGACTCCAACCCTCATGGATGACTTAGAGAGGTTCAAGACTTCAATGGAGGAAGTAACTGAGATGTGGTGGAAATAAGCCAGATGTGACTGAATGGCTGCAATCTCATGATAAAACCTAAATGGATGAGGAATTGCTTCTTATGGATGAGCAAAGAAAGTAGTTTCTTGAGATGGAGTCTACTCCTGGTGAAGATGCTGTGAACATTATCGAAATGACAACAAGGGATTTAGAATATTACATAAACTTAGTTGATAAAGCAGTGGCAGGGTTTGAGAAGACAGACTCCAATTTTGAAAGAAGTGGTACTGTGGGCAAAATGCTATCAAACATCATTGCATACCACAGAGAAATCTTTCATGAAAGGAAGAATCAATTAATGCAACAAACTTCATCGTTGTCTTATTTTAAGCAATTACTACAGCCACCCCAACCTTCAGTAACAACCACCGATTAGTCAGCAGTCATCAACATCCAGGCAAGACCCTCCACCAGTAAAAACATTACAATGCACTGAACAAGCAAATGATCATTAACAGTTTTAGCAATAAAGTATTTTTAAATTAAGGTATATAAATTTTCTAGATATAGTGCTATTACATACATAATAGACTACAGTATAATATAAACACAATTTCCATATGCAGTGGGAAACCAAAAAATTTGTGACTTGCTTTATTGCAATATTCACCTTATTGCAGTATTAGCTTTATTGCAGTGGTCTAGTTTGGAATCAAGTTTACAATATCTCTGAGATAAGCCCATACTACATAGCCCTTTATAGAAAAAGTTTGCTGACCCCTGGTCTACAACAATAAAGTAAAAACAAAGAATAACAAAAAACCAGTCTACACTCTGGGAGGCCAAGATGGGAGGATCGCTTGAGGCCAAGAGTTTGTGACCATCCTGAGCAAGCCTGAGACCCCATCTCTACTAAAAATAGAAAAAATTAGCCAGACGTGGTGGTGTGCACCTATAGTCCCAGCTACTCAGGAGTTTAGGAGCCCAGGAGTTAAGCTGCAGTGAGCTATGATGATGCCACTATACTCTAGCCTGGGCAACAGAGCAAGAATCTGTCTCAAAAAAAAGAAAAGAAATACCCAAAAAACAAAAATCAAAAAACATTTATCTATTAGGGTTTGTAACATGTAGAGTAAAATGTACAAAACCAATAGCATAAAAGATAGGAGAGAAGAAATGGAAATATACTATGGTAAGGTTTCTACATTACACATGAGGTGGTGTGATACTATTTGAAGGTAATCTGTGACAGATTAAAGATGTATATTGTAAACCCCACAGCAAACTAAAAAAAGTTTTTAAAGAGATATAACAAGCCAATAGATGTAATAGAACGCTAAAAAAATAGTCCTTAAGAAAGCACCAAAAGAAGAAAAAGGAACAAAGAAAAGATGGTTCAGACATAAAACAAATAGGGAGATGGTAGAGCAAATCAAACCATATTGATAATTACATTAAATGTAAGTGATCTAAACACTCCAGTAAAAAAACTTTGAGACTGTCAGATTAGATAAAAAAGGTAAGACTCAACTATACGTTGGTGTTGCCTATACAAAACCCACTTTAAGTATAAGGAAAAACATCAGCTAAACGTTCAAAAAATGAAAAAATATATACCATGAAAACACTAATTAAAAAAAAAGCTGGAGTGGTTATGTTAATAGCAGACAAATTCAGAAAAACATTCAGAAAAAGAAACACTACCAGAGATGAATAGGGGCATTATATAATGATAAACAGATCAATCCATCAAAACATAATGACTTTAAATGTACATATACCTAACGATATGGAAGAACCTCATAATTGTAACTTTGTACAAAAGAAGCCAGACATAAGAGAGTATATATCATACACTTCTATTTACATGATGTACAAAGACACACAAAATTAATAATCTATAAAGTTAGAAGTGGTTTATCCTTGATGATGGGGTAGGAGTGGGTGGTTAGAGACTAGAAAAAAGCTTCTACAGGGCTTCTGTGGGGGGCAGGAAGGCAGTAATATTCTGTGTCTTGATTTGGTTGCTGTTTACCCACATATTTGTGAAATTCATCAAGGTATACATTTGCGATATGTGCAATTTTCTATATGTATATTAGGCATCAATAAAAAGTTAAAAAATACATACATTTACTAAAACCCTAATTAAAGAATTAGACAACATACACAAAAAAAGAAGAGACGGATTTAGGGGGAAAAAGTTGATGTTTTAGAAACAAAAACAAAACACAAGGGTCATTAAAATAAATATAGGATTGTTAAACAGTAAATAAAAATGGCAGAAGGAGGAATTTGTTATCTGGAAAAAAGAATTGAGGAAATTCCCCAGTATGCAGCACAGTGGGATAAACAGATGGAAGACATGAAAAAGCAATTACACGCATAGAGAAAAACGAGAAGACAAGATGTAAATGGGACTGCTAGCTGGAAGAGATGCAATATCCAAAGAAATAAGAAATGAGAATTTTCCAGAATTGATGAACAATATGAAAACTTAGGTTCATGAGAAATGAGTTCTCCCGCAGAATAATTCCAAATTATCTACACTTGGAAGCCTAGTATTTCAGTCTTGGAAAGGTTCTTAGTGACAGATTAGTCTCATCTCCTTTGTTTTAAAGATGAGGAAACTGAGGCCCAAAAAGATTAAGTGATTTGCCTAGGATCAAAAAGCTGACTAATGGTAAAGACAGAAATAAACTTAATATGTTGTATTTTAAGTGTTATGGATAAGAAAAGCAAAATAATAATTTCTGAACTTCGACTTTCCTACTGGTATCACCATTTATAACAGCAATCTAAAGATAGTCCTATTCATGAAGAGAATTTAACTCAGGTTGACAAATGAAGGCATTACTGATTCAACTGCTATGTAGGAAATGCTTAACAAATGGTATCTAATGAACAATTAGTACAAACTAGAGCTACTCACACATACCTTAAAGAAAGACTTTCAAGACAATCCTATGTAGATTTAACTACCAGGCCATTATAATCATTTCATGAACCTCGTATCATCTCTATTATCTTCCTCTATTTAAATGTTTCAACATTTTAGAGTGCTTTAGAATCGTATTTTTGTCTATTATATACATGATGATATAATGTAAATTACTTTCTTCCCTTGAAATTGAACAATTCACCATTTAATTGAACCTCTAAATGCTCATTGTAAGTCTGATACAAATTTCAGACTGGTCAGAGGGGCATAAAATGGACTGAAGCTGATATAAAGTACTCTCTTCTCAGACAATGAATAAAGTCTGATGAGTCCGTGGCCTGTATTAATTCAGGCACTTAAGAAGAAAAGATCTGGTCAGTACACATACAGGAAAATGTGTCTCGCCTTTATTCACATTTCACAATTTTGAATTTGTAGAAAGCTGTAATTTCCATTACAGTGGTCATGAATTTTAAAACTGTAAATAATTCTATGACCACTTTTAAGACAATATTTTTCAGAAACATGAAAAAACTTAAAGTGTCAAAATGAAGTGATTTGGTGTGTTCCAGGTTGAAACATTTTCAGGAATTTCTAATTTATCTTTTTCATACAAGTAAAGCAACTTTATTATGTCATGAAGCATTAGATCTAGAAATACATAAGGCACAGATATTTAATATTTGGATTAAAGTGGAAAAAAAAACCCATTGGTACTTAACAGACCCTTAAAAGAAAACTAGTTTGTTTTATGGCTGAATCTTGAACTTTTCACACATCTTGATCAGTTTTAGCTGCTTATAAGAGTTAAAAATAATATTTTAGTCCAGGCCTGGTGTCTCATGCCTGTAATCCCAGCACTTTGGAAGGCTGAGGCGGGAAGATCACTTGAGGCCAGGAGGTCAAAACTAGCCTGGACAACAAGTGAGATCCCATCACTATGAAAAATAGAGAAATTAGCCAGGCATGGTGCACACCTGTAGTTCCAGCTACTTGGAAGGCTGAGGCAGGAGGATCATGTGAGAATGGGAGTTCATGGTTGCAGTGAGCTATGATCACGCCGCTGTACTCCAACCTAAGTGACAGATTGAGACCTTGTATCTAAAACAGTAAAAAAAAAAAAGAATAATATTTTAAAGTTTCAATAAATTTTAACTATTCATACTTACAAATCTGACAATGATAGAAGAGGAAGAATTATTAAAATTAGTTAGCAAAAATGAAAAATAAAACTAAAATAAAAAAGACAACAGGCTATGAAAAGTACTTCTATCAAGTATTTACTACATAAATAACTCATCAAAAGTATAAACAAACCATTAAGACATTTATTTATATAAATGAACAAAGTACACAGATAATTCACACAAAAGCAAATCAGAGAAACTGTGATCTCTCTCTTACACTTAACTAAATTAGCAACAACATATAAAACCCCTACCCATATGGTGAAATTATAAAATGTTACAACTCTTTGGGAATGCAATAAGGCAAACATAAATCATAAAACTTTTCATATTATTTCACCGAATAATCCCACTCTTAGAAATTTATCCTAATAAAATTGAAAACTACATTAAGTATTCACCAAAAGGGAAATGGTTTAAATAAATTAGGAGTATAAAGTAAGATAATTAAAATCACTATCAAAACTAAATACAAATAGATAATATCAAATGAAAAATATTTAAAAAGTATAGGTGACTTAAGATTGTAATTATGTGAACAAAAAAAGGGAAAGAATAATGTAAAAATTAAAATTCTGAAGTTACTACATTAGGATGGTGAGGATAATAGGTAATCTTCCCATTTGGCAAAACTTCCTTCAATGTTTGCAATAGAAAAGAAAAAGATTGGCTTTCATTTTTGAAAGTTACTTGCCTTTTCAAACAATCTCTACTCTTCCCCATTAGTAAACTAAGCACAACAATTTTTTAACTTTGAGAAACAGAACAGAAATACCTCAGCTGTGTTCTGAAACCTAAATATTTCACTACCGGACTTTACTAGCAAGGAAAGAAGACGTACTGTAACCTGCGCTATTCCAACAGGCAGAGGTAGCCACCGCTACCTTTGGCTAACACGAACTGTGGGGCACTAGATATAAACAAGTAAAACTGTAAACTTCTAATTTAAAACTTCGTGTGTTTGGCATTTTATGTTAATGCATCATGATATCAATACTCTTTTCCTTGCAACTTTCTGTCTCATGCTAAGAATGAGTTTTAATATTTTCGTTTAAAACATGTTGCCAATATGCTGACAATGTTCTACTGAAGCATACAACTTTTTTATTGAGTTTATATCAGGTTAACTACAAATAAAACCACTTTAGTTTATATATTTTAAAATTCTGAGTTACTAGTTGCAAGCAGGCAATCACCATTAAAAAGTCAATCCATAAAAATCTAAAAACTTGTATTTAGAAAAATTTTAATGTCTTCCTTTTGAAACTATATTTGAGTGAAGGAAGAGGGATTTGAACGTCTCTGCAGTCTGGCTGTAGAATGTATCGCTTTCCCAAAACAAAAATGTGAAGCACTCATTATATATGAAATTTGCTATTTTGTAATACGACATTTGTAATACAACATTTTCAAAATTATGGTAAAGAGGGATAGCAAACTTTCAGAAAGCTATTTGAATGAAAATGTTTGAGAATAACTGTTTTTAAATATTTAGAGCAGAAATGCAGGACAGCTATCTCAATGTCTATAAATATCACTTGAAAGAGAGTCAACAACTAGACACAATGTCACAGGGATTAATGCCCTATAAAGAGATAAATAAATGCTAAGGAATAAAAACGTTTTTAATCGAAGACGCATTCTTTAGTTTAAATTTTAAAAATTACATTATTTAGTAACTTGGTACAAAGTAGTTGACTATGTTGATGAAATTACCAGGAAAATATCTCACAGCTGCCAAAATACAAAGCTATAGGGGCTGTCTTCTGCTCTATAACAGGAGAGGTGAATTTAATTAAATATTAGTTTTCTATTTATATTCTGTTAGTGGCAGCAGAAATAATTTGGTTCATTTACAAATATTTATTATGAAAGTTTATTTCTAAGATCTAAATAAACACAAGTATTACTAAATGAGTGTAGTTTTATCAAAGAAATATTTGTAACAATAACAAACTCTCCAAAACACAAGAAAGAGATCAATAATGGCCATTTCAAACAAGTTGACAGATTTCAATAGAATGGAGCCACCGGAAGGCCTAAATAAAGTAAAAATAACACTAAACCACATTCATTTTTGTGAAACTAAAACATGTAGCCTATATTTCTTTTTTCTTTGATTAGAAAATTTGTTCAACTTTTTCACAGGAAAAGACTAAAGACAGATCAAATTCAGAAAGTTAATTTTCCTGAATCCAATCACATTCACATTTTAACAACACAAAAAATCCTAAGAGAACCTTCCACAGTATAGCAAAGAACTGAACTACAAGGCCATATATAATGTTTAGCAAATAAATTATATACTATAGAAACTTGTAACTGATGGACATTTTCCTTCATGCAAAAAATTAAGTTAGGAATGGTTGTCTCTTGCATGTAGCTTGTCATTCTGCATCTGCACACAGGATTCAGATGTCAACCAGGAAATGATGAGATTCCCAGGCCAATCTCAAAATGTCTTACTTACATCGTCTTCTCCCTTTGTCTCATTTAGAGTTATATATTCACAGCTCAAACCCTGTTCATTAGACTCCTCAGGTTTTGATTTTTTAAGTGCCAACTCTGCTGGGAGAAGAGATGAGCAATGCTCCAGAGACTGTGCAATGTCATCGATTGTCCATTTGTCTTCAGGAAGGGCATGCTCTTCTAGTGTAAATGGTCCCTGTTTGGTTCGGGTCAGCTCTAGCACATTGGCACAGGAAGAGAGTTCTACAGCAACGAAAGGTGAAAAAAATCCAGAAGATAAATGACTCAGTATTTCATAGACTATAATTTTTCAAGTGACAGAACTCTACTCAAACCTCTCAAAACCACCCCAAGAGTAAAATTATAATGATCCAATATAAGAACCAAGAGCCTTGAGATAAAGAAATTATTAAGTAGCAAAATAATATTTAATAACTCACCTAAAATGCTCTAATGTCCACAAAGAACTTGCACACATTTTTCTTATTTAACTCATGAAGCAAAACCATGAAGTGAATATTACCCTTACTTTATAGATGAGATAATAGTTGTGCCAATGTCACAATTGCCTAGCAGTAAATGGCAGAGCCAGAACTGCCACTTTCTGGCTATTTGTTAAGACTATGGCTTCCACTTTTTAAAAAATTTGATTTGCGTCAGTGAAAATAACTTTTAGAAGGATAAACCTTTTTTTTTTTTATCATCCCTACTTTGAGTTAAAATGTTTTGTACTTAGAAAAATGTTGGCTCTTACATTCATTATTCCTGTCTTCATTTTCTGTTCCTCTCTTTCTCTTCTCCTTTCCCATTATGAGCATTTCACTGCAGCTGCTGAGGCTGATAATTGCATGCCATAAACCTACAATGCTTCTAAAGCTGAATGCAGCAAGAGTTCAGTTCCTAAGGCCAGTACTCAGAAATAAGAAAAACAGAAATTCCCTCTTCCCATCGAAAAGGAATATTACTCTCTAAATGATAATTCATAATTCATTTTTATGCTTACCTTTGCCAATGTCACTGACCAAGCTTCTGATATAAAAACCTCCTCCACATTCAACATCTGGAATGTTAACAGTGACATGGTAAATTGCTAACGTCCTATGAAATCCACTTTACATAGAAATGATGCCCCTAAACAAATGTAAAAATGCACTAGGCAAACAATCCTGTGATAAAATATTTATGTGCTAAAACATAAATTATTCATCCAGTAGCATATGTGTTTGTGAGATTGAAAAGTCAGAGTGTGGAGAAAGCAAACAGCAAAAACTCACGAACACATTTTAAATTAACTGGCAAGCCACACCACTTTAATACTTCAGCCTTGTATATTTAATAGGTTTTAAATAGTTAGAAATCTCAGCTTTGCTATTGAGAGCTGTAGATTTTTAAAAATATTTTCAGATTGGTACACCTTGTTCATTTAATAGGTTTTTAAATGGTTAGAAATTGCAGCTTTGCCATCATGAGCTGAAGATTCTTAAAATATTTTCAGATTTGTACCTTCAAAAATATAAAACCAACCAACCCAATTAAAAAACTCCTTTTACAGTGATAAGAATTACGTTTGGTGTACTATATACTACACATGGAGAGCTCAGCATATTTAAATGTGCTCTTGGAAATACTTCTTAAAAAAATCATGAAATAACTTAAAATTATACAACATCCCCAAACTGAATGTAAATCTAAACATCTTAACACAATATAACACACATTTATTGGTTGAGAGCAGGACTCGGCATTATTTTTATTCATCAACAAGACATCCCGAAAACAGATGCCATATTTCCACACAAAAGGACCACATTCTAGCTGTCTCTAGTCTTACTGGTACAAATAAAGCCACTGGGGGAATTAATCAAACTTCAACACTGGGGGTTTTAATTCGTTTTTTTGTTTCAGTCAGTGCACAGTTTGAAGCCACTGCTAACAGAAAAAAGTGGGCATTAGAATCAAATGTAAGCGTGCTAACGTTCTTGCATTATATTTGACTTCGGTGAAAAGACAGTTCTTTTGGCCTATTACACTACAGTTAAAATATTTATAATTTACAGGCAATCAGAAAAATTTGAGTTTCTCTTACTTTCACAGATCATATCTACTCTGTCAAACCAGCTGTTCATTTTCATGAAATGGAGCAAAACATTTTTAATGTGTTTTTTTCATTACTTGTCAAATATTTGAGTATCAGGAAACTCAAGAAAAGGCGTGTCTTTTTTACTAATTGTATAAAACCATATTCAGTAGGAACTGAATACACATTAAATAATAATGTCAATGGGAAAAAGCAAGAAAATTTAGGAAAAAGGTTTTGGCAAATTATTTCTGAAAGGAATCCTATTCAGTACGCAGCGTGAAAGTAAGGGTAGGATCAATTTAAGGGAGCCTGAGGATCAAGAACTATAGCTTTTAGGCCGGGCGCGGTGGCTCACGCCTTTAATCCTAGCACTCTGGGAGGCCAAGGCGGGAGGGTCGCTCAAGGTCAGGAGTTCGAAACCAGCCTGAGCAAGAGGGAGACCCCGTCTCTACTATAAATAGAAAGAAATTAATTGGACAACTAAAGATATATATAGAAAAAATGAGCCGGGCATGGTGGCACATGCCTGTAGTCCCAGCTACTTGGGAGGCTGAGGCAGAAGGATTGCTTGAGCCCAGGAGTTTGAGGTTGCTGTG
>CAUYRT010014050.1:0-15753 GCA_963574885.1 Lepilemur ruficaudatus
GCAGGCAAGAAATGATGCGATGTGGCATCTGTAGAAGAGTCAGATTCTCAAGACGTTTCGAAGGTAAACCAGCTAATGTTTTGTATATGGAATGTGAGAGGAAGAAAAGCTAAGATGACTCCATGAATTTTGGCTTGAAAAACTGGAAGAAAAGAAGTTGCCATTTTAGTAAGAGGGAGAAATAATATTAGTTAAGTAGTGACTTCCAAAGTCTACCCTAGTAATATAACAGTTCTCACTGGATATAAGTAAAAACTCGTCCAAAAGATTGAATTGGTTTAGTTCCTCTTTCTGTTGCTTCTTGAGCATTTTTCACACTTGTTAATGAAAGCTCAGGTTGGCAGCAGAGATAAAAATGATTGGTGGAGCTATTAGGGAAATATTCACAGAGGCTAACAACTCTAACAACTATCTTGCTTGACAGGCAGAAGCGACGATTATTTAAATGGCTTTTGGAACTGGGAGTGGCCTAAAAATCCCTAGCTTAAAGGGATGCCAGCCTTCCCACAGCCACGGAGAGTTCCTGACTTTATCTGTCTGCTACAGCAAAAGAAATAGGAGAGTTTCCCCCTCCTTGGTTGGATTTCAAATCAGTACTAAATGCTTAAATGCTAAAAATTAAATTAACTTAATTTTTCCTTTTAATTAGAAAGAACAAACTTATTTTTTATTTGATCCCTGGGAGTGGAAAAAAGAAATCTAGGACCATTTAGTACACTGACACTTTTCATACTGACAGAAAAATAATTAGACTAAAAGCATAACTGGAAAAAGATACTTAATAGAAACTTTAAAAATAATATATAAGAATAATTCCTAAAATTGGTATAATGAAGGTTTTTTTCTGGATACACACTTTTTAAATTTTTATGTGTGGATTTCATATAATCTAGGATATTTTATTGCTAGGGAAAACTATATTTTTAAAAAGAACACACTCAAGTAGTAATTCGAAAAAATATAAGAATGTACCAGAATGTAAACATACCCAGGATTAGTACAATGTTTTATGTACTATATTTGTATCCTACAGCTTTGCTCCTATAGCAATCTGTCTTTTTTTCCCCGCTAAAGACTCATGCTATGATCTCAGATATTTCAAACCAAATCCATCTCTTATTCTAAGAAAATAAACTGCAAAACCAAAAATTTCCAGGTTCCACAAAGCAGGAATATTTAACATTTTTAAAAAATTTTTATTTTGAACTCATTCCTGAAAAATACCATTTTTCAACTGAGCATTTACTTCAGTTCTTTGCCCCTCCTGATGACACTGCTAATGGTATCCTAGAACATTGCCATCAGCTACCAGGACTGTCCTCTTTGGTTTATAAACCATTACTCTGCAGGCATCATGTAAAATATTTAATATCTTGCCTTGTTTTGAGACCTTTACCGTGACTCCAAGTTATCTTCCTTATTTTTTTCATAAACAGGCTTCTCAGTCTTTCCATTCAATGAAGACTTCAATATATGATTACAGTTTTCTACTTCTCACCATATTCCTACCATCATTCTTGGTGACTGCAACAAACTTGGCTGATTTATGCAAAATTTGAATTTCTCAGTTTCTTGTGCTCTTGTCTCTACCCACCTTCATTCCCTCAGTCATATTGTCATATCCTAAAAATGTTACCACGAAGGGCTTACCCATCTCTGGCACATTCAATTCCAAATCCCAATTTCTGTCCACAACCTCTTCTCATACCAACTTTCTCACTTAGTTCCTCACCTTGTCTGTTCTCTGTCCTCAATGGAGTCCCCGGCATCTGACCCTCTCATTTTCCTCGTTTGCCTGCCCCTGCCTTCACATGCACTCTTATTCAGGGTAGAATTTCTGGCTTATTACTTTACTTTCTTTCCAGTGTCTTCAATCTCGCATCAAATTCTCCTCCCATCTCATCTGCTGGGTAAAATCTTTGTTGCAAGTGACAGAAACTGCTTCAGACTAATTAGAGTGGAAAGGAATATATTGATATTAGAAGAATATTTACCAGGTAGCTCACAAAATAGGTAGGAAGACAGGAGAATAAAGATCAGGCATTAGGCTGGCACCTAGGGAAGTTCTATAAAGAACCACAGGGACATCTGGTTAGTACGCTGACACTTTCTCAAGATTCAGAGTCTCAGGTGGGAGTGTATGTTAGACTGAACCTGGTTCAAACAATTATATCCTGGTTTTAAGAATAGAGGAAGGAAGTTCTCTCTTCTTCATCTTCTGTAGTGGGAGGTGAGACCATGAGTACTATCCACCACACAAAATGAGAATTTTTCCCCTAATAGGAAAAGTGTTTGGAAGCTAGCTGGCCACAATATTGAGAAGTGCCTGACATGCAACCCTGTATTAATTCACTTGGCTTCCTTATCTCACTTATATGTGGGCTACTGAACAGTTAGAAAAAATCCTATAGCCCCAAATTTATATTCTTTGATCAAAATTAGACCCTTACCATTTCCTAAAAATCCCCTCCATAGATTCCTAAGTATCTCTCTCTTCTCCATAGAAATTATTGCAAATTTTTCTACTTTCCTCATTATTTTAATCCTCCCTCTTTTAATTTTTCTTAGTAGTTGACTTCATCGTTTTCTTTAGAGAGAAAAATAAACGTTCAAAAAAGTCCTTCAATTTCCTGCTACCATGCAAGCAAATTCATCATGTCACATTCATATTTTTCTATCCTTTGTCTCAGTTATTAATCTTTCCATCTGACTTCTAGATCTGTGGTCCCCAATACCCGGGCCAAGGAACGGTATTGGTCCATGGCCTCTTAGGGACGGGGCTGCAGAGCTCCATCATGCTTTCCCCACCCCCTCCCCCATTTTACTTATTTGTATGTTGACATAAATATGTTAAAATTGCTAATATAAATAACTTTTCTTTAACCCATTTTTCTTAAGCTGCTACCTTATTAGCCTATTTAATGGTGCTAGAAAGCTTTTTATGGTTGTACTAAAAGAATGCTTTTTTTCTGGTAGTTATTTCTGAGATGGTTTTGCTGGAAACCAGATGGAAATTTTAACTGAGCAGTTTGCAGAATTATAAGGTAAGCTAAACACACAGACTTTCCAAATCCCTGATTGGGAAGGAGTAGGCCCCCAAACTAGGTTGACTTGAATGGAGATGAGAATCTTTCAGACACTCTTTGCCAATAGAGAGAGTTCCTGTTCCTGGGTCTGAGGAGACCGCCCTCCTCTTTCCTGAACCTCTTCTAACATTCGCAGGTAAGGCAGCTGCCTGGTAATGGGATGCTTACTCTCCTCACACTGAGCTGATTTCCTGTTGCTACCATAAAATGCTATCTCAAATTTAGTGGCTTAAAATGACACAAATGTATTATCTTACAGTTTTCCGGGTTAGAAATTCAATATTGGTCTCACTGGGCTAAAATCAGTGTCAGCAGGGCTGCATTCTCTTCTGGAGGCTCTAGGAGAGAATCCGTTTTCTTGCCTTTTCCAGATTCTAGAGGCTGCTTGCAGGTCATTGCTCATGGTCCCCTTCCTCCACCTTCCAAACTAGCAACAGGAGTCAAGTTCTTCTTCCATCACATGTTGACCTCCCCTTTCTGCCCCTCTTTTCCACTTTTAAGGACCCTTGTAATTACATTGAACCTACTGGAATAATCCAGAATAAGCATTTTAAGGTCCTTAATTTAATCACATCTGCAAAATCCCTTTTGCCATGTAAGGTAATAATTCATAGGTTCTGGCAATTAAAACATGGTATCATTGGAGGGCTATTATCTTCCCTGCCACACACCTCAAGCACTCTTTTTTGCCACTGGATTTCTAACTATGCTCACTTATCAGCATGCTCCAGAGTGATAGGTAAATGTCTGAATAGAGAGGAAATAGCTTATTCAATAAAAGAATTGCAACATTTTTCTGATATATATTGCAGATATCTGATGAATAGATGTGGAAGTATTTTCTAAGTCTGTTAGACCAAGGAGGACAGAATATAACACACTGGACCAATTTTTCGAAATGGTTAAAATTATCAGATGTTTTAGATCTTATATGTTAAGTTATGCAGGTGGAAATAGCTTTTTTTGTTTTGTTGGTGATTGAAATTGTAATTGAAGGAGGTTGATATCCCCAAACTTCCCAGCTTAGTGTGAAGAGAGAAATCCAAATGCTTAAGGAAATGGGATGTTGGAAAATTATTGATGGATGACCTGTGCATCCCCATTCATTATATATTCCAAGGAGACCTAGAGGATGCCCCTTAACTAAGGCATTGAGCACCAATTCTCTGGAAAAGTCCTGTGGTGACTGTCTTCCGTGGGCCAGTGATGACAATATGAAATGCTGCCAGTGCAATAGGTTCCCTGATTTCTATAGGGATCCAAGAGCAACAGAAACTTAGCTGCTATGCATTTATAGGACCAAAGACAAGGTAGGTATATTTACCAGAATGGGAGGTAGGGATAAGGTGGTAATTTAAATATTTTAACCCACAGGAATCTTTGGAGGAAACTATTAATATATTTTTTTAAATGTGTATGTACCAAAGGTGTATTTAACTTATTTTTGATACAGTCAACAGGATGATAAAACTGATTAAAAAAAAACTATAAAGTAGAAATAATTTATAGCTACAGAAAAAAATAATGATACATTAAGATTTCTAAATTATATACCAAAAAATTCCAGTGCCCTACATGGCATGCGAAGTATTCTATGGGATAAAGATCCTTTGTGTATCTATAGGACAAAATTAATCTGCCCTGCTATAGAAACAAAATCATCTGCATAACTATCAGTTTTCCACTCCTCAATACCTACCCTTACAGAGTTGTAAAATACTATAATCAAAGGTACATCCCTCTAGGGGGTTAGATAATCCTTATTAGATAAGCCTCTTACACAATACCCTCGTATGACATTGAAAGGACATGCAATCCTCCATTTGCCTATTTTCAAGTGTTGCACAATTTATTTTGTCTTAGCAATCCCTCCCTTGTAAACACAATTCTCTTTACCCTTGGCTGCAGAAAACCACTGATGTTTTCTGTCACTATAAATTATATTTGTCCTCTTAGAGATCCCTGAAATGGAATAATGCAGAATGTACTCTTTTAAGCCTGGAACTTTTGCTTATTATAATATTGTTGGGCTAAATATATTTTAGTGTTTATCAGTAGTTATTTTTTTGTTGTTGCATTGCATATGGATACACCGACATTTATTTATCCTCTTACCTACTTTTCATGTCTTTTCATCTCTCCAGTTTTTAACTATTTAAACAAAGCTGCTAAGGATCTTCATATCTAATAAGTCTTATGTGAACATATGTTTTCATTTCAACTGGATAAATAACTTCAAGTGAAATTAATGAGCTATATGAATATCCACCTTTATAAGTGTCAACCTAAATAACAAACAGATAAAGGCTCTCTAAAAGAAAATAAATTTATTTGGGAATAGAACATTGCAATGGAAATACACATGCCATAGTAAATTATGTATGCATTCAGGGAAGTAAAGGAAGACTAATGTTTTTAAAGGAAAAAATGAGGAGGATTACATAATTGTTTTGAAACAATTATCTTTGGCTACAAAGATTGATAACAATGGTGATGCTAGTCTGAAGTTGGATAGGCACTTGCTGGGTAGATGTTCTTGCAGAAGTATTTTTGGTATAAGGTTGTGATGGCCTTTGTGCATGGCTATGGTTTTTGCAGCATCTTTTGTAATAGTTTTTGTTATCAGGCACGCATGGAAGCCTCTCTTCAGGGCTTTCCCTGTCTCTATTTTTCAGGGTATTTTTAACGTCAGTGACTGCATTTTGATTCTGGCAACTTTCACATTTCCTCCTTTTGATCAAGGTCTTTCTTCAAAAGCCTTACTAATCAATCATCCTGTAGTTAAATTTTGATGCCCTTTGGTGCCAGGATGAAGCTGTCCTGCAGCCTGGTCTCAGGTCACGTTGTGGGGAATGACTAGCAACTAGGAGTCAGAGTGGAAACCCTTTTAGCCATATTTGAGCAACAGAGCAGGTTTGAGGGGAGTAGCTCTAGGCTAAGTCTACCTGGAGTCCATTATTAAGTTCAATTTTGTCTGTTCACAGTCTTTTGCTTTTATCTCAAATTTCTGGGCTGGCATTATTTTGTTAGGAGTTGTACTTCTGCAAAAAAGTTTAACAAGCAACAGATACAAAGTTTAATAAGAGAAAATACAAAGTAAAATTAATAGTAATATGACAATTCCAGTTTGCATAATGGTTTTGAGCCATGAACCTAGGCTTAAAGACAACCCATTGAACCTAGGTAACCAACTGAAAATAGACAACCAGTAGAAAACTAGGTGAGAACTGTTGTAACCAAATAGCCTATTTTCTTATTTCATGTATTTGGATCTCAACTTTCACAGAGGAATTTATCTAAGTATAGCACATAGTATTAGCAATAGCACAGATATTTTCTTATTTAATCAATGGATACTAATGGATTTCTTAGGTTAGGTTCTGTTAAGTTACCAGCAAAAGCTAGAGATTGTAAAATTTCAGTTACACCATCATCCTGTCAAGTGAAAAGGCAGCATTAAGGGGGATAAGAGTCTCATTATTATATGGAGTCTTGTTGAGTATCTTGGGAAAAGCTGTATACAGTGTGAAAACATCAACTTTTCCTCCTGGTTTGCAGTTTGAATGTCTCTCTCTGGTCATGACATTGGGCAGTTTGATGAACTTATTGTGTGGCTCATACATCAGGCAGGAGGCTTATTCCTTAAAATTTATCTAGTTACAACTTACAGGGTTATAGAAACAGAGCATTTTTTATTTTTAGTTAGAGAGTTGTAGCCAAATATTGGAAGATATTAGGAGAATCCAGGACCTAGTCCTGTCTATAGGCAGATAAAAAGAACTCAAAAATAATGCACAGGACTACAATCTAGTAATAGATGTACTATAGTTTTTCTTTAGAAACATAAACTTTTTCTTTCCACTTTTGTTACATTGGAATCTCAGATTTAAAAAATTCTTGAGGCTAGAAAGTCAAACCAAGGCAGGCTTTAGATTTTATTTACAGTCTTAAAATTCTTGGGCCTGCCAGAAAGTGATAATTTTTATTTACTCATTGTAAGGCGGGGAGCCCTTGAAACCAGGCATTCTGTGCACATTCTCAAATATGCTATTCCATGTTCAGTCAATGCCTTGGTAATACAACCAATGTTTCCAATTGTACCCTGATTATACAGAGAGAGAGAAAGGTTTTTATTGAACTTATATAAATAATCATACTGTCATAAGAAGAAGAATACTGCCGAATAGTTTTCTGATTTTGGAGGAATAAAGTAGGGAGAAAAAGCGAACGCTTCCATCTTTGTTCACAAAAGTGTACTTTACCAAATTATTAACACTATAGATAGCTTATGAGAGAAAATTTTTCCTTAAATCTGGAAAATAAAACATTTAAATAGAGAAACAATAATGTTTTAAATAAAAATTAGAAAAACATTACCTTCATTAATTATTTAATTTCGTGTAATTAATTTTTTGTTTTGCTTGATCTCAACAAGCAGTGTCATGAACCCATCAGTTTCATTATTAAATTCTGGAAATTTTTATTTAGCCCATTGATCATAAAGTCATTAGAAATCTGTGATGAAGAGTATTTTTTAGTCTTTTCCATGAAAATTCATTTTGCAAATGCTTTTAGAGAAGAATTCAAAACAGTAAACTGGATAACAAAAACCTAGAATAGCCATGGTTAAAAATCTGATGAAAATTCACAATTGACAAAGAATTTACTGATTTCTATTACATGTAGCATTTTAAGATAACCTGATTCATGACTGGCAGCATCACCATCAGGACAATCAGATTTTTATAAATTTCACATAATCTTTAGAATACTTACATTAATACCATACCCATACAAATATAACTTTAGACAAGATTTAACATACCCAAAATTATGAGTAATAACATTAGAATTTTATGAATTTATATAATTTTAGTACATTTCTATCAATAACATACTCATAGCTGTAACTGAAAGATCTAGTATCATTTGTTATTTGACAATGCCTCCCATACAATTTATCTGACATGCCTAATCATTTAGTGTCTTTACAAGATAAAAGATCCATTCTTTGAAGCCCAGGGATCCAAGAGGAAATTCCCAGAGTTCCTTTTAGATTAAAAAGACTTAATTTAAGATTTTTATTCTGGGGAAACCAGCCAAAGATGTCCAGAGGTTCAAAACATTTAATCAGAAGAGAATCACAGGTCCTTGTAAAATAAGTCATTCATTTGACCATACTGATAATCAAAAGACTTTGGTTACCAGAGGCTTGGAAAGGTAGTAAGGAAGAGGGAATAAATATAGACTGGTTAATGGGTACAA
Organism: Lepilemur ruficaudatus; assembly: GCA_963574885.1. Classification (NCBI taxonomy): domain Eukaryota; kingdom Metazoa; phylum Chordata; class Mammalia; order Primates; family Lepilemuridae; genus Lepilemur; species Lepilemur ruficaudatus. The sequence goes on from CAUYRT010014050.1 coordinate 8,352, forward strand.
AAATACAGCTAGATAGAAGGAATAAGATTTAGTGTTTGGTAGCACAATTAGGTAGCACTATAATTAACAATAATTTATTGCGCATTTCAAAATAACTAGAGGAGTAGATTTGGAATGTTCCCAACAAAAAGAAATGATAAATGTTGGAGGTGATGAAAATCCCAATTACCTCGATTTGAACATTACACATTTCATGCTTGTCTCAAAATATCTCATGTACACCGTAAATAGATACCAGTGTTATGTACCTGTACATTTTTTTAAAAAAACTTCAAAAGCAATGCAGAAAGTTACCTGGATGTTAAAACCATACCCTTTAAAAGCTCAGTTTTTCTAAGTAATCAAAAACCTGATAAAGACAACATAGGAAATTATAAAACATAAAATATTTGTTATATATTTTTTAGGCAAGTTATCAAAAAAGTAAAAACCTGCAGTGTGATTATTTCTTTTTACAGGAAGCCCATTTAGACAACCTGACAGTCAAACCTGATGAAAAGGACACCTGAATTTAATCAAACATAACAAGATGTATCCAGGGTTACGTGTGTGTACCGTATTATAGAGGAATGTAAATAAGAAAACTAGTACCTTGAGCAGGGAAATATTAATACACAGCTCTTAGTAACAGTATGGGAAGTTTTCTGGTCATATGAAGCAATTCAGAAACATCAAGAAAATCCAAGAGTACTGAGTCATTATAATGAAGGAAAACATTGCTTTTCTGGGCTTTTGAGGTAAACATTTTAGCATCAAGCCGTAACAGCAGAGTTAGAACTGGGAAACAAAGTTACAGGAGTTGACAAAAAGGTTGAAGGAGAGAGTTATCACCTCAGCCAGCAAGAAAATATATTTTTTCCGGAGGAGAAATATTGGAAGGCAATGATGTATGACCTGTAAATCACAGCAAAAGTGGAACTTCTGAGATATAAATCTGAGAAGTTTCAAAAAGGAAATTTTTACCTTAAAAATGAAATTACCATTTGGAATGAAAAAGACAGCATTTTCAACCTGAAACTAGGGAAATTAAATAGATCTCAGGAAGAAATGTGTCAGAAATAGAAACTATCTAGAGTGCAGAAGATGGCTATTAACAAGACAGATTTCAGAATTAAAATCAAAATCTCTTGCAATTTTATTAAGAGAAAATCAATACTTTGAGAAAACCCATTTTTTTAGTTTTGTATAGTGTGTTTTTAATATCAAATCTCAATCTTTAGAAAGACTTACAAATAGTTCCCTTCTAATTATAGCCAATTAGATCATACACAAAATTATTTTCATAAATCCTCCCCCCACAAACCTTTTTACAATTACTCAGACCATTGATGGCACCTTGGACTTCTTGCTTTGTCCTATTCTTCTTTCTTAAAGAAATAGTCATTTTATTTGGGGACAAAAATTTACCATGTAGAATTTTCCCCATATAAAATTATTTTCTTTCTTTTTCACTTTTCTTACCAAAAAATGCATCTTCATATCTATCACTTTCTTCATATTTCTCTCTCCTACACACCAGCTCCTTTCTATTTTGTTTTTTTTTTCTAAATTCGTATTTTGAAATAACCTTTAAATACCCTCAAAATTAGAAAAAATTTCTCAATAACACATTTTTATGCCTTACTTATAATTTTTTTTCATTGAAAACATGGCTTACATTTTTGGGCACATTTTATACATAAAATTATACATATTAATTTGAATTTTTAACTCTTAGTAACCTTAAATTTTTGTGAAAACCTAAGAAGCAAGAAATCCTGAATTGTCTGTCACATATCAGTATTTCATAGATGAGAACCATTTTATAACTTTCAGAAACATGTTTCTCCATAACATAATTTTTATTGTATATTAATAGACCCAAATATATTTAATCTTTTCATAAAATTAAGAAGTCAAGAACAAATTTATATTTATGTTCAGAAATTTATCTCAGTTTTAATCTTATTTGGAAATGACCTACTCATTTAATGAGTGCCCATTATTTAATTTAATGTAACATAATTTTAAGATCTCAAATTATATAAAAACTTCATTTATAAGCATTTATCTCATTGGCATTTACATTTACTGTTATGTAATTTATTTTTTAACAGCTTACCTAGATTACTTATGAAAACTGAGACATTACATAAAGCTAGTCATCATTTTAAGTTGTTTCTTCACTAACAATTTTTTTTTTAAATAGAGACAGAGTCTCACTATGTTGCCCAGGCTGGTCTTGAACTTGTGAACAGTGGACTTCTAGTGGTGACCATATAAGCTAGGAGAGAATGGGGACACATTTTTATTCTTTGTAAATAGAACAACTGTCAGCCCAAAATTTTGTATCCTGCAAAACTAAGTTTCATAAATGATGGAGAAATAAAGAGTTTTCCAGAATCGCAAAGACTAAGGGAATTTGTCACTACTAGACCTGCGCTATAGGAATACTGAGAACAGCATTATACCTGGAACAGCACAATAGACACCCACCAGTGTAAAAACACCCAAAAGTTAAAGCTCACATTTCTAACAAAACAATAGCACAAAATGGAAAACAAAACAATAAGGTGTCATTCAACATGAGGAACAGAGTAAGTATCCTACATATCAATACTAACACTCGATGTGATTGTTCTGAATTCCCAACTTAGAAGACATACATCAGCTGAATGGAAGAACAAACACAACTCAAGTATCTGCTTTCTCCAGGACTCACACAGACTCAAGGTGAAGATTTGGAAAAAAATAGGCTGGGCGCGGTGGCTCATGCCTGTAATCCTAGCACTCTGGGAGGCCGAGGCGGGCGGATTGCTCAAGGTCAGGAGTTCGAAACCAGCCTGAGCAAGAGCGAGACCTCATCTCTACTTACAATAGAAAGAAAGTAATTGTCCAACTAAAAATATATAGAAAAAATTAGCCGGGCATGGTGGCGCATGCCTGTAGTCCCAGCTACTCGGGAAGCTGAGGCAGAAGGATCGCTTGAGCCCAGGAGTTTGAGGTTGCTGTGAGCTAGCTGACGCCACAGCACTCTAGCCCGGGCAACAGAGTGAGACTCTGTATCCAAAAAAAAAAAAGAAAAAAATATTCCATGCAAATGGAACCTAAAGAGAGAAGGTATAGCCATTCTCATATCAGATAAAACAGACTTTAAATCAACAATGGTAATAAGAAAGACAAATGGTCATTATATAATGGTAAAGGGAACAATTCAGTGAGAAAACATGACAATCCTAAATATATATGCACCTAACACAGGAGCTCCCAGATACATAAAGCAAATCCTACTAGATCTAAGCAAAGATATAAACAGTAGCATCATAATTATCAGGGACTTCAACACCCCACTGACAGAACTGGACAGATCATCAAGCAAAAAATAAATAAATAAACACTGAACTTAATTGGGACTCTAGAACAAATGATGTAACAGACATATAAAGAACATTCTACCTCAAAATTACTGAATATACATTCTTCTTATCAGCACACGGGACATTCCCCAAGACTGATCATATTTTAGGCCACAAAACTAGTCTCAGCCAAGTCAAAATGATCAAAATAAATACCATGTGTCTTGTCAGACCCAGTCCAATAAAAGTATAAATCAGTTCCAAGGGAAACACTCAAATATGTACAAAGTCATAGAGATTAAAGAACCTGCTGCTGAAAGATCCTTGGGTCAATGATGAAATGAAGATGGAAATCAACAGATTTATTGAACTGAATGACAAAAGGGGACACAAACTATCAAAATCTGTGGGATACAGTAAAAGCAGCCCTAAGAAGAAAATTTATAGCCTTAAACGCCTACATCAAAAAGAGATAAAGACCACAAATTAACAACCTAATGTCTCATCTCAAGGAACTAGAAAAGGAAGAGCAAACCAAACCCAAATCCAGCACAAGAGAAGGAATAACAGAGCTCAGAGCAGAACAAAACAAAATGGAAACCCCCCCAATACAAAGGATTAATGAAACAAAAAGTTGGTTCTTTGAAAAGATAAATAAAATTGATGCACGTCTCAGTAGATTAACCATAAGGAGAAGAGAAAGGACAATGTACAGAATGGGAGAAAATATTTGTCAACTATATATCCAATAAAGGGCTAATATCGAGAATCTATGAAAAACTCAAATAAGTCACCAGAGAAAAACAAGCCCATAAAAATGGCAAAAGACATGAACAGAGGTTTTTCAAAAGAAAATAGACAGATGGCCAAGAAACATATGAAAAAATGCTCAACATCACTTATCATCATAGAAATGCAAATTAAAACCACGTTGATATATCATTTTAACCCTGTCAAAATGAGCATTATTAAAAAGTCAAAAAACAATAGAAGTGGCATGGATGCTAAGAGAAAGGAATGCTTATACATTGTTGGTGGGACTGCAAACTAGTACAGCCTCTATGGAAAACAGTATGAAGATCCTCAAAGAAATAAATATAGACTTACCATTCAATCCAACAATCGCACTTCTGGGTATGTAGCCAAAGGAAAAGGAGTCATTTTATGGAAGGGACACCTGCATTCGAATGTTTATTGCAGCACAATTCACAATTTCAATGATGTGGAATTAACTTAAGTGCCCATCAATTCATTAGCAGATTAACAAAATGTTATAATATACACACAGCATGGAGTACCACTCAGCCATAAATAGGAATTAAATAATGTCTTTTGCAGCAAGCTGCATGGAATTGGAAATGATTATTCTAAGTGAAGTATCTCAGAAATGGAAAAACAAGCACCACATGTACTCTCTAATAATTGGGAGCTAATGAATGGGCACACATGGGCACAAAGAGATGTAAAGGTCATAGGAGATCAAGAAGGGAGAGGGGAAGGAGGAGAGGGTTAAAAACCTACCTATCAGGTACAGTGAACACTGTTCAGGTGATGAGCAAATGAAAAGCCCCGATGTAAGCCTTATAAAAGGTATGTATGTAACAAAAACATTTGTACCTCTTAATGTTTTGAAGTATATAAATTATTTTAAAAGCCTTATGTAAAAGCAGGAAGCATATATGAAAGAGGGTAAGCTGTTCATTTGACTTTAGAAGGAATTGTTCAACTTTGCTCAATCATTAATTTAGTCAATGTATAAATATTTATTGAGCATAGCACCTGCAGTATAATACATTGCTATGTGATGAAGATATAAAGTTATCTAAGACCTCCTTTAATTTCAATGAGATCACATGCTCAAAAAGATAAAAGTTAAGTTTGACACCATTTTAAAAGTGATACTATAGATGTATAGTATGTATACTCAATGAATAGATACATGAGCTATACATTTTATAATGTTAATAATAACCATGCTAATACTATAAATTATGTTTGCCTATATTTTGTAGTTTCAAAAACAGTACTTTATTGTACCGGCATATAGCCCAGAGTTAGATCCCCTATTTGCATTGAACACAGTATGTGTTTGGTCTTTCACAGTTCTATAACTTGGGACACTAGAATTTTTGTGACTAGAGTAAGTCTTTTCCAAAAGGTTCTGTAGTCAAGAGTTATAAACTTGTGCGAGACCAAAAGGAAAGCTGAAAATGAGTGTAAATGTGGCATGATGACTTCATCTGACAGACTGGTTTCTAAGCATAACTACAGCATCCTTAAATACTTCCAGGAAAAAAAAACCCTAGTGCATAATGGAGGGCAGCTTATTTCCTGCTTAGGCATATTGGAGAGAGGGTGATGGCTCATAATTAAATATCTCTCCATTTTTGAAACAAGCTTAACAGGCTGTTAAGGCTTAGAAATGCTGGATGTAATTAAAATAAATCCAAATCAACTGAGATAACATCTCCATATCATAAAATGTTTGTTTCAACCTGAATAAAACTAACACAATTATATGGAACACTTCTCACAAAAAGTGAGTGCAAACAGCAGTATTGAGAGCTTTTTTAAAATTAAAGTAAATTAACTTGGAAATTAAAAAGCCTGAGTTATGTTATTTTTATTTTTGCCATGTCAAACCAGAAAGGGTTGCTATCAAAGAAAAATCAACAAATAAAGAATCATGTGATAGAAATTCTGTCATAGAAAGAGTTGATTTATACAACTTATTATTAATATATTATCAACAAATACCATGACTGTTCTTTTTATTCAACTTCTTATTTTGAAAAAGTTATACATTTACTAGTAGTTTCAAAAATAGTACAAAGAGGGTCTATGTATGCGTCATCCAGTTTTTGCCAACAACAGCATCTTCTGCAGTATATTATCTGGTCAGAATATTGATATTAGAAAATTGTAATTCAACTGGAACAATTTCTTAAATATTACAAACTACTTAAACTCACCCAAGATGGGATAGATAATTTGAATGCTATTGCACTATTAGAGAAATTGAATCTGTAATTTAAAAACTTCTAAATAACAAGTTCCATTGGATAATTTTACCAAGTATTTAAAGAAGAATTAATATAAATTCTACACAACCTCTTCTGGAAAACAGAAGAGGAGGGTACATTTTCCAATAAACTCTTTGAGGCCAGCATTGTCATGACACAAAAAACCAAATGAAGATTGTACAAACAAAGCAAACTACAAACTAGTATTTTTCATGAACATAGATATAAAAATTCTCAAAAAATATTATCAAATTGAATTCAGCAATATATAAAAGATTATACACCATGACTGAATGAATTTTATCCCATATATGCAAGTCTAATTCAACATTCAAGAATCCATCAATGTAGCCAACATATTAAGAGACTAGAGAAGAAAATCACATGGTTATATCAATTGATGCAGAAAAAGCATTTGACAAAATGCAACATTTATTCTCAATAAAAACTTTCAGCTAACTGTGAATAAAAGGAAACTTCCCTAACCTGATATAGAGCACCTATGAAAAACCCACAATTGACATCATCCTCAACACTGAATACACTGGAAACAAGGCAAGGATGTTGCTATGGTTTGAATACTTGTCTTCTCCAAAACTCATGTTGAAATTTAATCCCCAGTGTGGCAGTTTTGAGAGATGGGGCCAGTAAGAGGTGAGTAGATTAATGCATTTATGGATTAATAGGTTATCTTGGGAGTGGGATTGGTGGCTTTATATGAGGAGGATGAGAGACCTGAGCTATCACGCTCAGCCCCCTCACCATGTGATGTCCTGCACCACCTTGGGACTCTGCAGAGAGTCCCCAACAGCAAGAGGTGGTCACCAGATGTGGTCCTTTGACCTTAGACTTCTCCATCTCCATAACAGTAAGAAATAAATTCATTTTTTATTAATTGTCTACTTTTAATTATTCTGTTATAAGCAAAAAAAATGGACCGAGACAGATGTTCACTCTCACCATCTATTTAACATAGTACTGAAAAAACTTGATGGTGTAATAGTTAAGAAAATGAAGTAAAATGCATGCAGATTGGAAAGGAAG